>PVKE010043138.1:0-13483 GCA_004027555.1 Craseonycteris thonglongyai | reverse complement strand
GTTTTAAAAAAGTCCCGATGTTTGGAAAGAACGCACGACAAGCTAGGGAACGGCGGGAGATAGACCCAATTTTTAATCAAGAACCCCCTCCCCCCCGGTCCATGGTGTCCCGCTTTACCAATGTTAACATCTGGTCACCTTACACTACGGCCCCATCTCTTCATAGGTTCTGAACCCCAATTTCTGTCCCCCAGGTACGTAATGCTGTTGGAGGATACGCTCAGCGCCTCAGCCTCTCAGCTGCAGCTCTCTGCAGTGGAACTTTTCCTGAGAAAAGCGGTACAACACGCAGGCTGCCTCTCCCGGCTTCCCTTCCTTTCCCTTCTGGGGTGGGCTCTATAAATTCTCATTGCCTTGGGGGCTCCCCAGTGGCTTCAGTCAGACCAGTCTCATATTTTGTCTGGCTTTTCTGGTTGTTCTCAGAGGGAAGTTCAGTGAGAAACAACTAAGCCAGCTGAAGAAGCAGAACTTAATTAATTAAACAATATAATATGCCTGTCATTTACTACCGTGAGACTTTCATTATGGTTGATGTGGGGAACTGAGTCAGGGTTGTGGGGAAGCAGTCCTAATCTCGGGTGTGTGTGTGTGTGTGTGTGTGACTTTTAGACTAGCAGACACGAGCAAGGTGACAACTTCAGGCAGGGTTAGGGCGTATCACGTAGGGCTAGGAATTGAGTCCATTTGGTAATCCAGCTGACTAAATAACTCAAATGCTAGTTCAAATAGATTATAAACCACGTGCATATTCCTGTTGGTAGTACGGCCGGGAGTACCTGAAGTACCTGAGTGAGGAAGATTTTAAGTTGACAGTGGGGTTCAAAAGGGAGGAAGACTGTGATTCCCTAGCAAGTTCTGCAGTAGGCAAAGGGCGGAACATTGATGCACATGAGGGTGAATCCTAACATCCCAGAAGTCATGACGGAATTGTCCTGCATCGAAAAGATGGCTGATTGGGCTGTTTATAAATCAAAATAAATTTAGAGTCATTATGTAAGGGTTCTAAACACGCCATCCCAAAATAATGCTGCTTTGATATACTGATTATTTTTAGCTGAAGACACTTCAGAAACAGCAGATGCAGAAAGGGCTCTCTGACCTCCCCTTTTCTACCTTACAAGCAGGACATAAAATGCCCCAGGAGGAAGGTACCCTCCCCCGTACAGGGTACACCCAAGTACCAGAGATGCTCATCAGCCCAGAGACAGCGCCAAGGGGAGCCTACAGAACAACCTTCCTGAAACAACCCATATCTTCCATTAGTTTCCCTCATATATTTATCCTCACACAGTTTGCTACACCTAAAAGCATTAACCCTTTTCCTTTGTCTTGTCACTAGTTCTCTACATGTTGTTCTGTGTTAAGATGCTATATAAGTTCCAAGTTCTAACCACTACTTACCACTGAGTTTCTCCCATGTACGTGTGCGCTGCTCACATACATGAAATTTGTGTGCTATTCTCTTGTGAATCTGTCTTTTGTCAGTTTAATTTTCAGGGCCCAACTGCAGAACCTAGGAGGCTGGGCTAATTGGCTCCACTCAAACCAAGTAGACTCACAAGTGCAGCACAACAGTGTGCTTGGAACCAGGAGAGCTTGACAAGTTGTGTCAGGAACCACTGCAGGCCACAGATAACGCAGAGAAGCAAGAATACGTGAACAACGTTTGCTGCATACGTCTCAGGATTTCTACCAAGAAGAATAGACTACTTTTTCACATTAGCTTCTTTACTTACCCCAAGTTGAGTGTATT
The DNA here is from genome assembly GCA_004027555.1 of Craseonycteris thonglongyai. Taxonomy (NCBI): domain Eukaryota; kingdom Metazoa; phylum Chordata; class Mammalia; order Chiroptera; family Craseonycteridae; genus Craseonycteris; species Craseonycteris thonglongyai. The sequence continues at coordinate 11,730 of PVKE010043138.1, read as the reverse complement.
AATACATTAGAAGGGAAATGTACAAAACATGCTAAATTCTGGTGGAAGTCTTTGCTATATATGTAAAACACAATCTTAACAATAATCGTGTCTGGGGTTCTAGCCCCGGGCATGCCATATTAGTATACTTATCTGCACTTGGGTTACATACAAGTGTTTAGACAGAAAATGTGGTACTTTACTCCCTTACAAGTTTCATTGTACCTAATTATATAAAACCATCACTGGTGAGCTGAGAGAAGATAATATGAAACCACTCAAGCCATATATCAAGTTTTGAATATTAAGATATTAAAAAAAAACCCATTTAAATGCATTATTGAAATTTTACCCTGAAAATTCTTAGCAAGGCCAGTCCATCAATGTCAAATTAACTAACAGTGTGTTATTCAAATCCCAATCTTATTTATATAAAAATGCAAACCTCTTTAAAAGTTTTGCTCTCTGATAATATTTATAATAATGTAAAATCAAACAAGTAATTCACCTTATTTCTTGCTATGACCCAGAGTACTCAATTCAAATTTGAACTATTTTTATCCACTCTTTGTGGGAAAATATGGTTATTTTATTCATAAGGACTCCATGATCTCAGCTACAAAAGTAAAAAACTGCAGTGCAAGTATGAAGACAGATTAGTAATATCTATGAAGTGTTTCACTGGAAATGACCGTGAGAAGATGATTTCTTATTGTAAGTGATTTAAATGCCCAAAGAGAAAGCAAATGTGGTGTTAGTGAGCTTACAGCATAATTACAATTTGCATTCAGATGCTTGTTTAGGAAAAAACTGCTTTTAAAAGCCAATGATATTTCCTGTGAGGTCACTGCTGTGACATTTTAGATGGCACTTGTTTGCTAATTTGAAAGCTACATATTTTAATAGAGAATGGTCCAAAAATGTTTTTAAGGTCAAATTGAAACTATGTTGATGATTAAAAAATGCAAGCAAAGTACTTTATTATATTAGACTAGCAGAGTGTTATTGTAGTTTAAAAATATCATTAAATCAGCACAAACCCACACTTATCATTTCCTGCACATTTTTCACACCAAGCTGCCTTCTGACTATGAGTAATCTGTTAATCTGCTCTTCGCCTCACAATTCGTCAAAGTGACAGATCCATTCCTTCTCTAATACATAATATCTTCATTTACTATATGCCTTGCTGCATCTTTCCTTTTTTGCTAGCACTGAAATTTAGAAAATCACAAGTAAATTTGGAGAATGTCACATGGGTAGTCCTTGTTAGTGCCTCAGTTTTTCCCATTATTCCAGCAGGAGAAACTAAGCTTTTCTGAACGCCTAATGGGAGTTAGTATTTATTTCCAAAATGAAGGCAATTCCAGGTTTCAGTAAAAGTGTTGCTAAAGAGGTTGGAAGTGGGAAAATGGTAAAATACAAAGTAACTGCACCTGTCGGGACCAAATCCAAAACAGAACTTCCTTTCAATGTTAACGGGCAGTGAGTGAATAGATTGTCACCTTCCACTTCTAAATGGGAGGTGGAAAGAAAAAGATATTAAAAAAAGAAAGAAAGAAAAAGAAAGAAAGAAAAGAAAAAGACATTTATCCAATAATTTAGAAATGAATTTCCTCTCTTAAAAGACAAGGCTTCTTGATCAAGAACACCACTGTTTAACTGAAAGCCACACACACTATGATTTTAAAGCTGAGACCACGATGTTGACTAATCTCAGGCCAGGCCAGATCTCAGGTTTCTTGTTCATTGCTGCTTTGATAACACAAATAGTTTTGCTGTTTAAAAATTGTTTGCTGTTAATTCAATAGAAGATATAATACTCTCCCCTCTTTTCTTGTTTCGATTCTGTTGCTTATTAGTCTATAAATTCTGCTGCTTATTAGTCTATAAATTCTGCAGATAAAGAGAATGAAGTACTGAAAAATGTAAAAATATGTAAAATTCTAGCTAGATTGCTCTCACTTTAAATAAGAGATAAAGCATATGATCTACAAATCATCATTTGGTTTCACTTGCTACGGATCCAAAAGTTCACATCATAAAACAAAGGTCACTATTAACCTTGGAGGCCAAAAGCAAATAAGTTATTTACAGCAAAACGAGAAGCTGACTTCTACCCTGTCTTGTTTCAGCACACAGATATATTTTTTTTCCATGCATACACCCAATATCTAACAGTATTTTCTTTAGTTCTTTTTTTTTTTTAAAGATTTTATTGTTTGAGGGAATGTGAGAGAGAGAAGGGGGAGGGCCCAGAGCAGTCTCCATAGCTGAACATCATTAGTTGTGACGTGGTTTCATTCTACACAGGTGGATGTGGGGCCGTGTGGAGTGGGAACTGAATTGGGAGCCTCTCTCCCACATGGGAGGTGAGAACCTTCACCACCATCTCAGCTGCTGCTAGTTGCACCACAGTTCAGCATATGGGTTTGTATGGGCTGGGGCTGGGATTAGATCCCCGGACATCACTGTGAGGCAAGCACTCAACCTGTTGAGCTAACCCAGCACCCCACCCCGCAACAGTATTTTCTTGCCCTGAGCACCAAATTGTATCTGATTTGTCTTAATCAATGCCATGGGAGCTAAAGGTTTTTAAAAGTCAATGGACAAGAAAGAGTCAATAGAACAATAATGTTAGTGTTAACTCAATCAAATCAGTTAAAAGTTGTTTGCCTTTTCTCTTTCAAGTCATTTTAAACAGGCTAGACATTTGACTTGTATGGTATTTATTATAGTGAGTGGGTTTTTATGTGGTAATGAACAGCAACATATGAAGCTGTAAACTCTGGTAACCATAACATATTGCTTGAGTGGAAAATTATGTGTTTTAACTTTAATCCATTTCAAAATGTAATATTTTGCATTAATAAGAGAAACAAAAGAATTATAGGGGAGTAAAACCAACTGCCAACCAAAGCAGAGTGTGTGAGGGGCCTGGGTTTGGAAAGGCAGCCGTTTCTCCGTGCCTGGCTCGGTACGTGAGCTCGGGCACCTCTCCGAAGACATTTGCACGCTGCCTGGTGACACGCAGTGAGGACTGGCCTCTGCTGGGAGTCTCAAAGCTTGCTAGCAGCACACTGAAGTCATCTCTCCACGGTGCTCTACACATAGTAGGTGCTTCAAAAATACTCACTGAACGTTGCTGAGGTGTGAACTGCAACACACCTGCAACCATTTTGTGCCGCTGTGGTTCCTTGTTTAAATAAGGGAAGCTTTTGTGTATTCGGTTATAAAATGAGGAATGAGCCAGTGAGTCTACGGCTGAGCCTGGCTGTGGCCATTTAACCACAATTACAGTCTCCATTTCTTGGGTTCGCGGCATTACCCTGGACCTCAGCCTGCCCCCGCTCCTCGCCCCTCCCCCCTCAGATAGAAGAGGTGAATGTTATAAACTGGAATTACCGGTAGTACTTCGGCTTTTTAAAGGCGCTCATTACTCTAGAAGGGGAAGCTGAATCTTTTAATTAAAAGCTGGAACTGTAAAGTGTTAGAATGGTAAATAATTGCTTTGGTAATTACCTTCTTTACCCTGGACCCTGTGCTGAAGGTAATCTGAGTTCATCATCTGGATGGATCACAGGGACCGGCGAGGCCTGGGTAATTGCGGGAGCCACACATTCTGCTAGTTAGAAACGCTAGGGTTCTTTGGGGATCCATCATTTCAGACACAGAAGCTTCGGGGAGGTGGTGGGGCGCGGGGAAGGGGCAATCTGTTCTGAAACTCTCATGGAACTACGTTTCCTGCGTGTCTGTAATTTTGGAAAACGTGACAATAACTGAAACACTGACGAGCATTTCCCAGCCCTAATGGCTTAAGGTGCTCTCGTGGAGCAGCCTGGGAAAGCAGGAGACTCACACTTTTAGGGCTCAGTCTCAGCAGCCCAAGGGAGGCCGGGTTGGAAAGCAAGCAGACAAGTCAGCTGAGGACTTGGAGGGGAGTCAGGCAGGCAGGGCCAGAACGAACAAGTGGGGAGAGCAGAGAAAAAGGAAATACTGGCCAGGTGGGCAGTGGTGACTAGTTAGGGCTTGGGACAGGGTGACGGGGGCAGGTATGCTGTCTAAGCTGACTGGCTCTGGAAGAATAATGATTAGAGCAGGACTGAATGTGGACTGGGCAGGCCCAGTGCCAAGAGCCAAGGAGAAAAGAGAAGTGATGGGTCTGGGGACTGTCAGCTGCCCAACTCTGTGGGTGGATTGTTGGGTCCTTTGGACCCATTGGGAACGGTGCCCGGGCCTGGTCCCGGGTACAGAGTGGTGAGAAGCAGGATGATTCTTGAGGGAGTTGGTTTGCTCTCAGGGGTGCTTTTAGCTCAGGTTTTCTCTGGGGCAGGGCTAGAGAGCCGGAGCAGTCAAGGAGCCCAGCCTTAGCTGTAGACTAAGGACAAAAGGGTCCAGCTGAGTCTCTTGGGACTGGGTGTCTTTCAAGTCTGTTGTAAAGGTTAGTTCAGTGGTCTGCAGACTGCTCAGGAGCAGGAGCGGCCCTGAGTCACTTGAGTTTAAGAGGGCACCAGCTCTTGCCATGTATGTATGTACGTAGGCATGTATGTATGTACATATATATGTATGTATACCAGTTAATCGGGAAATTTTCTGTTGTGCTTTGGTCTGAAAGACGAACATTTGTTAAAATTCAACTTGCTTGTTTTTAAAAGATCCAAACGTAATCATTTGAAGAGGAACATGACATGCGATTTCTGTATTTAATTTCATGTATTTGTACATTTTCTCTCTTTTGTGTTGGTTAGACAAAAGCTTAAGCCATAGAGAAGCCCATTAGGCTGCATCCCGACAGTTGGAGAGAAAAGAAAAATGAAGCCCCTGTGATCAGTCCAGAGTCGTGCTTGTAGGTTACGACAACAGGCCAGCTTGCCTCAGTCACGCCAGCTGAGCCAGCGTGAACCGAGGTCAGTGGTTATTAATCATTTGTCAGAGTCTTCAGGGCTTTATCAGATAATTATAGTTATAAGTATGTTTATGTCAGAAAAACATGGAGCAAAGCGGCAAAGGATTCCAGCCCTAACACAATCTGCACTGACATTTAAAAGAAACACAGATAAGTGATAAATTATAAAGCAAACACTTGAGAAACCCATGCCATTCATTATGTGCATTCTAGAATTATTTCCTATATTGTTTATTTCCACAAACATTTAGAACCTTCCAGAGCTTTAGACTACCTTCCCTCTCCCCACCAATTTCCCAATGACTTGCAAAACTAGCAAGTAGAATCATTTGAAGAGAAAGGCTGGTTATCGACTCCATCCATGCCAACAGATGACTAGAATGTACTTACAGCTTATTTTGTTAAACCCATTCCTGAACAAAAATATCCTGATCTGTGCTGAAGAATCTACACAAACACATCCATAGATGTGCCAAAGGAACAGCTTTAAACGCCACAAAGCAATAGGTGGCATTTAAAAATAAATGACCGAAGGCTGCAGACAGTGCCCCTTGTGCACTGTGGCAGCATGTATGTTTGAATGCTAGGAAACACTTCTCCACATGAATGAATTATGACATTATTTCCTCCTACCTACCACACCCCTACATTGTATTAGATTATGGGAGTCATTTCTGCGCCCTGTCACAGACGCAACATCAGTGGACGCTGGAGGCAAGGGCCCCAGCATTTGAGATGCTGCCTAAATATCAGTTAGAATATTAGGGAAGAAAAAGGGGAAATGTCACACTCATGCCTAACAATGCAAGGGGAAAATGGCTTTGATGCAAATGTAGACATGCAAGACAATATGAAGTAAACCATGTGTATTTCAAGTCTAGGCTGTAAACATCTCAGGAAATGATTACCATTGGATCTCACCTCTATCTAATGTCAAGCATCGACCTATGAATGTACTCATAAGTGAATTCTTTTACTTTGAGGAAAATACTGCATGTATTCATATGCAGTATTTTAGCTATTTTCATTCTAGAGTTGACTCTTCGAATCCCAAATCTGCCTGCTTTGTGGATTGCACCTTATCTTTAATCACACACACTCACACACACACACACACACACACACACACACACACACACACGAAAGGTAATTATGTTGCAGAAATAAAAAGTTTTCCAGAATAAAATGTAAATGAAAGACTTTGGGGATATTGGTTGCTGTTACATTAATAAAGCTAATTGAAGGTTGACTCTATAAATATGCACATATGTGAGTATGAGTTTTATAATTTAAGATGTTAGGTTCTTTTTTTTCACTTTGAAATTAAGTCACTTTACTGAGTAAAAATGAATTCAGTAAAAAACACAATCAACTTTTATATAAAATTTGCTGAATGAAAGCTCTGTAATGGAACTGTGTGACCTTTAACTAACATAGCTTAACCACCTACAGTAAAATCTTATTATTATTAAAAAAATTTTTTTAAATTGCTAAATTTATTGGGGTGACATTGATTGTTATCAAAGACATTGTTTCCAGGTGTACAATTCTACACTACATGGTCTATACATCGCATTATGTGCTCACCACCCAGAATCAGCTCTCTTTTCATCACCGTATATTTGATTCCCCCTCCCTTCTGTTCAGAGCCACTGTATGCTGACCCTTAATACAGGATTCAAGTTAGATGCTTGTTTATCCAAGAGGGTAGACTTAGAGACTTATCTTCCCATTTCTTATATATTTTCTCATATTCATCATCAGTATCTTTTAACTTTAAAATTTAATTGTAAGGTTTTTTATTTTAGAAATACGAGATACTTTTTGTGGGAAATATAATAAATAAAAACCTTAAGAAGAATCATAGCTTTTCAGTTTTAAGTTAAATTATGTGTATGACTTGATTCGATTTATCACATTTTTATATGATGATCTATGCTGACCTTATCATTTTCTTTATTTATGGCCCAATAGGGCCTTTCTGCCAGTTCTCCAAGCTGCTGAATTTACAAGCCAAGAGACAAGCCATGTTATCTGCAGGTTTCCTGAGCAGCTGTATAGTGTCCTGAATGACTGGTGGATAACCTGCTGGCAAATGGGACTGATGGCATTTTAGTTTCTGCTTTAGAATTTGACTTCTTTATTATATAAAATATAAATTAATTTTTCCTAAATGAATGGAAATTTAAGTGGTTAAATAAAATATGCCATTTAGTTGGTCAATTTTCTTATATTCTATCTTTGAGAATTAAATTTTAAAAGAGATATACTTAAAGTCACATGCTATCACTTCTAAATATTAATTAATTAATCCATCCAATATTACAAAGTATGGTTTCTATATAGGGCAGTGTCTCCTTCAAGAGTGGAACTGGTTTTCATCTGCAAAGTCTATAATGAGTCTCATCAAAGCCACAGAATCTAAAGCTGGAATGACTTCAGAGAACATGTAACCCAAATCCTGTCCTTTATACATTAGGACATTCATATGATGAAGTCTGATTGGTTGAGAGGTGTGTCTGAGATCATTTACTGGATTAGTAGCAGAATTTGGATGAGAATTAGGTTCCCTGTCTCTTTTTATTGAAACAAAAGGCTCCATTTTCTAACATGTCTTACTATGACTTTCACATGTTCAGATTACAAATTCTGACTTTGTTATAATCCAGGGGTCTCCAAACTACGGCCCGTGAGGCCCTCTCATCCGACCCGTGGAGACCTTTTTATCTATGGAAAAAAATTATGGAAATTTACGTGTATCCTGTCAAGATCAGCCACTTACTTTTTCTACTTCTGTTCACTGTCAATGAGATGATATAACTGCTGTTTGATAGTTAATGTGGCCCTCGGGCTGAAAAGTTTGGAGACCCCTGATTTAGACCAAAGTTGGATTTTCAGTTACCTTGAAAGTTTACTCATATGTAGATAAAAAGACTTTGTTAGTCAAATATAGATGTCTAGATGCATTGTCTGACTCTACGAGACATATGCACATATCAAGACATAACTGATTTTGTTCAGCGAAAAAAGTCAGACCGAAAAAATCAAGAACCATATGACTTCACTCATATATGGGATATAAAACTGAGAGCAACAAAGGAACAAGGCAAATATACAAAGAAATTGAACCTCACAGACACCTACAAAAATTAGTGGTTATCAGAGGGTAAGGGGCAAGCTAGGTAGTGAAGGAGGGGGTGGTTAAATATATGGTGATGGAAGGAGAACTGACTCTGGGTCATGAGCACACAATGCAACACTCAGATGATGTATTATAGAAGTGTACACTTGAAACATATAATTGTGCTAACTGATGTCACCCCAATAAGTTTAATAGATAAATTTAAAAAAATGAATCTTGAAATACCTTTTTATATATACTGAAATTACAATCTCGAATTTGAACCAATTATTGCATTTACTTATGATAGTGTCATTTCCCCCTACTAGATAACATGGAATGACCAGATCAAGCGTATAGACGAGGAATACTTAGAAGAGATTACTAATAAAGAACATTCACTCTACCTATATCATGAATATTATGGGCCCCATTACAAGTCCTGTAAACCATGTAGGGGGTCTCCTGGCAGCCATTAGTTTTACATGGCTTTGATTTGCTGTTCATTGCTGATTGGACCAGAAGTGGATACTTGGCCCAAGCGAGGCCAATCATATCCTCTTTATTGAAAAGCAGGAACTGGGATTCAGATATAGCCTGCCAGCCTCGGCATGTATTTTGAACTGTAATATGTAGACTCAAGAGCTGTCAGACAGCCGTATGTGACTGGGAAGCAGAGGAAGCTGCTGCTGAGAGAGAAGAATGGATCAGACAGAAAGGAGCAAGCGCCAAAGGAGTGAGGATTATCTCCAGTTTCCAGTTTTAAGGCCCTCGTGAGGCCTGGCTGCCCTTGGGTTCCAGGATACTGCCTTATATTCCTATTTAACAAATCCCGGCTGTTCTCCTCCTCCCTCCCTCCCTCCTTCCCTCCCTCCCTTTCCTAGCTAAGTTGTTTTTGATATGTGCAACCAATGAGTCTTAATGAAGACACCGTGTAACAAATATCACATTCTGGAGCCAGAGTTATATTGCTGTCGTTGGTGTTTCAGTTCATCCCGGGGGACAAGCAAGCCAGAGCAGGTGAAAGAGCTTGATAATGAGATGCATTGCAATAACCCTGTGCATGGAGCTCAAGATTTTAAATAAATTTCTATTATATAATAAATAGCAATAAAGCAATACTGATTTATACTGACAAACTAACTTATTTAGTGATGTATTAGAAAGCTATGATATTATATATATTTCCAAACTAAAATTCACATTTCCTTGTCCCTAAAGAGCCTAAAATAATGAGGCTTTCCTATATTGAAAAATGACTCATATGTCAATGACATTTTTGAATAAAATAATTTTGAGATTATGAACTTCTGAAATTATAAAAAAGAATGGCGATTTATAAACTTTTGTAAGCGATGTTGAAAAATTTAAACGTACTGGGTTACGTAAAAAAAGATTTATGTCTGAAATATACTAAACGTCAAATTCCTATTAAAATGAAATATCTATGCAAATAGAATGATAATGAAGGAACGGATATTTAAAGAGAGCTTGCTATGTGCCAGGAACTGTGCTCAGTATTTTTCATGTATTAGCTCATTTGATTGTCCCCAAAATATTATGAGGAGATTATTATACCTGCATTACTTTGAGTTAAATGACTTGCTGCAAGTCCCACAGCAAGTAAAAGGTAGAGGTGCTGTTCAAACCTAGATAAAACTGTTAAGTACTATGCCACAGGCTGAATAAGAACAGTAGATTGTAGTAAGACTTCTAAGGTGTGTGTGTGGGGGGGCAGACTTTGGCAAGCTCTTTGCAAGTTTTGAAAAACAATTTCATGAAATAGAGAAAAAAATGCACCGTCTTCAAACTAATCTTTAAAAGAATAATTTAGATGATGAACAATTCTTACCGGGGGTTAGAAGGAGATGGTGGATTCATTTCTTTCTGATAGTGATGACCCTGGTTGACAGGCTGTAAGAGACAAAATGTCTGTGAGATTCTCATCAGCACAATGCTCTTTGTATATACTTTCACATGCACTCTCATTACTGTCATTTTTTCCTGAGAAACAATCGGCAAGAAGGGGCTGGTTTATTTTATAGAAGAGTTGAAGCTGTTTGGGAGATGCAGCAAATAACAGAGAGGTATGTATGAGAAAACACAGGCTATTAACAGTATCTATGGTAGAATCAAAGGTCATGTGTGGAATCTTCCTCCTTGTGGAAATTTTATGCTGTTCACATTGGTTGCTAATTCCAGGTACAGCAAAACAAAACAGGTATCTCATGGAACTAATGCTGCATAGCAAGTATCAACAATAACCTGGAGGCCAGGAGATATAGAATATATATTGAAGTTTTCAGGGATAACTTCGGGTCTCAGTAATGGAATTCCTTACACATGTAAATCTCAGGTCAAGGTGGCCATTTCCCCCAAGTGTATAATAAAACCTCAAGCATTAATCAATGAACTGGAAAAAGTGATGCCACTACCTGACAAAAATGTGAAATCTCAGATTTTCCCTCTATAAGAAACCTTTACTATTTCAAAACATAGCTAAACTGCTACATTCCATGTAAGCCTTAACTTGTCTCCATTGGAACGTGATGTTTTTCAGTTGCTCTACCAAAGGAGAAAATCCCATTATATCTGATATAAATTCTCTTTTTGAACATCAGCTCAAAGTATTTTTCCTATGTGGTTAACAACCCTGTAATTGTAATATGAGAATCATTTTTAATGTTCTCATTTTATTACAAGTTGGAACTTGGTATATACTTTTGCATTTCATTTGAAGGCTTCAGTTAGTTCCTTACCCAGTGGGGCTGGCATTAGGGTTTTCTCACCTGTAAAGTGACCCCACAGTGCTGACCTCAACCAAAAAAAAAACTGTGGCCTTGGTGCCTGTGCATACAGAGCACATATTCCTATTTTATACATATTCCTTATTTTAATGGTCCTAAAATATTAATGACATGGGTGATGAGGAATTCTTTACAGTAAACTGTCTTCCTCAATAAATAATCTCTTAGAAGTCTTCCTTTAATTTAAATCGAACACCCTGTCTGATAATCACTGTCACTTAGCCTATCTGTTATGCACCATGAATTTAAATGTACTCAGATACTTTAGTAATTGAACCAGTATCAATGCATCACCATTATTGATATTGGTAATAAGAAACAACAGCTAGGAGAATAGTGGAAGGAAAAACATGTCATAAGACATTTGATCTTACTAGAGAAATTAGACTTTTAGCAATTTGCAAGTGAAATTTAGTTTTATGATTTAGGCTTTATTACTTCATAGCAAAAAAGGATTAGCAAGCAAAATGTCTAACAGGTTCTCTAGACCAACTCACGTTGATGCAGAAATACTCCTGATAATACATTCATTGTATTCACCCAGTATTTCAGCTATACTTAAGCCTTCAGTGAGTGGACCAAAAACAAAAAAGCCTATTTACTTTCATAGGAATTTTCATAACTCTCTAAGTATCATAGTCCTGATATTCAGCCAAATTTCAATTTTCTTAATTTTATAACATTAATTCTATTTATTCCTGTCCCCACCCCCCTTATTCCAAAATGACTTACTCCATTCTCTGGAGAAGAGAAATGGTTACAGAATCCTTCTTGTTTGTGACTCAGCTGTTACTTAGACTATATAGACTGGCCTACTTGTGTTTATATAAAACAGATCCAATGATACAAGGAGTAAAACAGTACACAATTAATAAAAGATTCACATTTGTAATGATTTTTAAGTGTCAGAAAACAAA
>PVKE010043137.1:0-13487 GCA_004027555.1 Craseonycteris thonglongyai | reverse complement strand
CCAGAAATAAACCCATGCTTATATGGTCAATTAATGTGACAAATGAGGCAAGAATATACAATGGGGGGAAAAAATAGTCTCTTCAATAAATGATGTTGGAAACACTGGACAGATACATGCAAGAAAAAATTAAAAAAATAGGCCACTTTCTTGTATTACATACAAGAATAAACTCAAAATGGACTAAAGACTTAAATGTAAGACCTGAAATCATAAAACTTCTAGAAAAAAAAACTTATACAGTAAACTCGTTGACGTTGATTTTAGCAATATCTTCTTGGATGTGTCTTCTTGGACAAAGGCATGAAAAGAAAAATTAAACAAATGAGACTAAGGCAAACTAAAGTTTTTGCAGAACAAAGGAAAAAAAAAGAAAAGACAACCTACCTAATGGGAATTCACAAAGGATATATCTGATAAAGAGTTAATATACAAACTATATAAGAAACTCATCTAACATCAAAAAAACAAACAATCCAATTAAAACTTAAGCAGAGACCCTGAATAGACAATTCTCCAAGAGTACATACGGATAGTCAACTGTCATATAAAAAGATGCTAATCTTTTATATAAAAGATCACTAATCATCAAGGAAATGCAAACAAAACCACAATGAGCTATCACCTCATACTTGTCAGAATGGCCATCATCAAAAAATGAATAACAAGTGCTGGCACGGATGTGGAGAAAAGGAAACCATCATGCACTGTTAATAGGATTGTAAATTAGTGCTGTCCCTATGGTAAACATTATGGAGATTCTAAAAAAAAATTAAAAATAGAATTGCTATACTACCCAGCAATATTACTTCTGGGTATTTATCTAAAAAGAAAACAAACAAAAAATCAAAACAAAAAAGATATACACAACTTTATGTTCACTGCAGCATTATTTACAATAGCTAATATATGGAAGCAACTTAGGTGTCTATTAATAGATGAATCGATAAAGAAGATATGGTATATATAAATGGAATATTACTTAGCAATAAAAAAGAATTTGCAACAACATGGATGGACCTAGAGGGTATTATGCTGCATGAAAAAGTCCTTCAGAGAAAGGCAAATGCCATATGATTTCACTTACATGTGGAACCCAAAAAGCAAAGCAAATGAGTAAACAAAACAGGAATGGACCCATAGGAAAAGAAATTTAAATTTATTAAGCAATAGTTCAAAAATTTATGTTAACCAAAGCTGTCTTTGAAGACACATTGCAATAAGTGTGGTCTTATACAAATGACACCATTCATAACAACAGTAACAGGCCAGCTGCAGTTTTGAGTCATGCACATAAACTCTGATGCCTAAGCAGTTTCTGTAACTGAGTTTAAATAATGAATGTGATAAGTTTCTTAAAACTAGCTTATATGTCACAAATTCTAATCAAAGTGGTGATACCAGGCATTATTCTTGAACCAACTTGTAAGGAAAAAAAATATTTTTTTCTTCTGTATCTCTCTTTTTCAGGAAGAAGCAAGTGTTAACTTAATGAACTAGAAATGATTGTATGTGGTTTATAAGGACAGAGTCCAAAGGTAAGTTGTAGTTTGTAAGAAATAGCATTTTATTCTCCTTCTTTGTCCCTTCTTTCTCCTACCTAGGCTCTTAGTGGTAGCCAGTGTTCTCAGTTATCTGAAGGGCAAGAATGTCTAAAGCAGGGTGTCTAATCTTTTGGCTTCCCTGAACCACATTGGAAGAAGAAGAATGGTTTTGGGTCACACATAAAATACACTAACGCAAACAATAGCTAATGAGCTATAAAAAAAAATGGCAAAAAATCTCATAATTTTTTAAGAAAGTTTATGAATTCGTGTTAGGCCACATTCATTGCTGACCTGGGCTACATGTAGGCCTCAGGCTGTAGGTTGGACATGCTTGGCATAAAGACAACTTAAAGAATTCTAGTCATATCACCTAAAACAAACATTGGTCATTTCTGTCAGGCTACACTGATGCTTCTGGAACAAGATGTCCTTTGAGGACTTTGAGTGAGCTCTTGGAGCTGCTAACTGACTGATATGAAAAACCCACACCAAACAACAAAGACACCAGAAGGGGATCAGGTGTAGAATTTTGGTCATCGACTTCAATTTTCACTTCATTCTGAGAAGCAGGCAAAGAGCTCATCCATTTTGCACAGCTAAGAGGTTTTCCAAGGAAACACAAAAGCCAAGTTCAGTTTAGATTCAAAAAGTTGCTGCACCAAAGAGTCCATGAACCTCTTTGTGCAGAAATGAGGGATATAATTCTGAATCAAACTAGTTAACACATGTGCAAAATGGACCACCCAAGAGGTGGCTCTTCCTGAGCAAAATAGCCTTCCTTCCTTCTGCCTTCCCTCATTTGCAACTCTGGGACAAGGATCAAACTGATGACATCAGTCTAGGTATATAGAGGACCATTCTTAATTCATTGCAGACATCTAATGCAGCATTTACCAGGAGAACTACTATTCAATTCAAAGACTTTGCCAGTGGCTAGTATGTGCAAAGCATTTCCAATGGCAAAACTTAGAAAAGGATTTAAGAAATGAAAATAGTCAACCCACTAATGTATTTTTATTTATTTATTTCACACTTATACAATATGACAAATTCAGGCAAAGTTTACCTGGGAATTTCTTGGAATAATTAATAAACAAGTGGTTTTGCTGTTGTATCACTATTCATCCTGAAGGCTCACTATCTAAGCCTCCCTTTCCATATTATTATATATCCTTAGTATTGTTTACTTTTTTTGACTGTTACATGACATCTGGTAAAACACAAGGTCTTTTTCCAGAAGTAATATACTTGATTATTGTTTTCACTTAAGATGTGAACTTCAGAATACTATCATCTGGTCCCAAAATAACCTCAACCATGTTCGCCAATTTATGGACTGTGAACTAAAACTGGCCTGCAGATATTTTGTTTGGCTGCCCCAGTGATTTTTGTCTTGTTTTGTCTTGTTTTGTTTTGTTTTGTTTTGTAATTGAATTTGAATGACTTTTGGCAGAAGATTATTTCTCAAATTCCGTAGACCCCCACTACTCAGCCCCATTCCCGTGAACCTTGGAGGCATTTAGTTTTGTGATGCCTGCCCTATCTAGTAAGTGGCGATAGCACACATCCATCTCTTATTCCCAGTCTCATGATAAAAGCTTTCAATATTTTACCTCTGAATTTGATAAGATTCTTTTTTTGTTGTTTGTATTTGCATTACTTGGATTTTTGTGGGGATGCTCATTACCAGAAAAAGAAGACCGTTGCATTTCTAGTGTACTATAAGTCATTATCATGAATAGGTATTGAATTTTACCAAATGCTTTTTCTGCCTCTATTAAGATGACCATATTATTATTCTCCCTTATTTCTTGTTGATTGCTAAAGTATATTGCTTGATTATCAAATACTAAACCAACATCATATTCTCAGAATAACTCCATCTTGGTTGTAATATGTTATCCTTTTTACACAGTTCTTGATTATGTTTGCAATTATTTTGTTTATAATTTTTACCTCTCTCTTTTTACCTAAGAGAGAGTTTAGTTTTTAATTTTTCTTTTTAGAAAAGAAAATGTCCTATTGATTGTAGAGGTCAAGAAACTGCTGGGCTTATTACAGAAACTGGGATGGGTTTTCTCTTCTCTGTTCTCTGAACTACCTTGAGTAAAATCTAGGTTGTTTCACATTGTGTGGAGGGTTTTAATTTCAAATTCATTTTCTTTAATAGATATAGAACTATTTATATATTTTTTTCATGTAACTTTGTTAGTTTGAATTTTTCTAGAAATTTTAGCTTTTTAAAGATTTATTTATTTTTATTGTTCTGAGAGGAGAGAGAGAGAGAATGAAGGGGGAAGGCCCAGAGCAGTCTTCATAGTTGTGCGTCATTGGTTTCCACAGAGGTGGGATATAGGATTGCACAGGTAATAAGAGGCTAATATTTAGAACACTACCCCAATAACTTGAAATTTTATTTTTTAAGAACCTCAAATTGCCCCCATGGTGGGTCCCTGCCACTGATGGATTTAACATATACTTGATATCAGGGCCCTCAGTTCAAGGACTTGAGACACTACCTGCATTGAGACAGCTTCCTTACTCCAAGCACACCTACCCAGATTAGACACCAAATCTCTCCTGTCCTTTTCTTTGACACAAGCTTATGCTTACCTACTAAGCTAGAGGTAAGGCCATCATCATCAACTATGTGACCAGTTTCTCTTTGTTGCTAGGGCTGATCAGGTACTGACCTGGCTTGATGAAGTTCTCCTTTGTGTTGAAATGCCTCCTTCTAATAAAACTCCTAATAACTGTGCCTCTGTAGACCCAGAGACTCCCATAGCCATGCAAAAATGTCCCCAGATGTTCAGCAGTGCACTGACAAATCAGGATTAAAAAAAGAGCTTGACCTTTGCAAAAATACTGACCTTTTGTTTTGTTTGTTTTAGCTACGTTTTCCTTTTTTCTGCTGTGATCCAGCAGTAATTGTTGGACAGACATATGTAACCAATTTAACATAACTAACAAATGGTCAACAAATTATTCATCCAACTTTTCCTGAATATGGGTATGGCATAACAAGACAGGGGAGACCTGGGGAAAGCATTTTTTCTATATGGAATACTATTTAGATCTTCCTACCTCCAAATATTTTTTTTATACTCTGGGATTCTTATACTGCCTCCCCATTTGCCAGGGTTAGCACTACTCATTTATCAAATGCAGACAAATCCAAGCTGTGAGCAGAGATGCACATGTGAGTGGTCTGTTGGGAAGGTTGACCTCAGTCTCATTTTGGCCACAAGCTGACTCCTCTTGTGCATGGAATGCTCCAAAGTTAGGTTCTTGAGGTAGGTAGTGCCAATATTGTTTTATAAAGTGAGAACACACATGGCATGGACTCTGGAGGATATCAGCATATATGAACAACATAGACATTGACTAAAAATTTTCTTTGTAAATATTTTCTTTAAAGTTAGTCACTAAAAATTACAGAGCTTCAATCACCAAAAATGTATTTTTTATGCATAATCCCTCAAACCAGAAATGTAACTTGATTCTGAAATTGAAACAATACAATTCATTTGGGTTTGGGTTTTCTTCATGGAAAATGACTGCTATGATAGAGTAGAAATAAAAATTTTAAACTAATGAAGAAGAAGAAAAGATGTCTGATGGACAAAGCACCTATTAGAATGTTTGAGAAGTCAAATTTTATTTATAAAATTAAATGTGGCTAAAGAATATTGCACATTGGCTTTGCAAAGAGCTAAGCTATATTTGAGTTAGACTTTTGGCTGCCCAAAACTTTCTAAAATAGCTGGTAAAATGGATTCCTTCTCAACACAGAGATGGTTTCAGATGTACCTGTGATGCCACAGTTCCAAAGCAAAAGCACCTCTTCTCACTGCTTTTGTATATTCCCTGGTGTATTCACCAATAGTCATACCAGATATCCGAGGAATTTTTTTTTAATTCACAGAAAACCTGTTCAAGAGAAATTATGAGCAACAACAATAACAACAAAAATACATATTGCCATCCACCTCTGTGGTCTTTACTCATTAATATGCTGGATTTCTAACATAGAGAAGTTTGCCATGAAAATAAGGTCTACCATAGAAAATGAATGAAATACTCCTTTCAAGGAGCACAGGTTGGAATATTCTTATATTCTGGTCAAGACAGTAGAGTGGTAAATGCTGTGCTTGCCTGCTCCTATAATCATAACAAAATTACAACTAAACTACAAAACAACCATCATTGAGAATCACCCGAAGCCTAGTTGAACAAAAATCCTATAACTAAGGACACACAGAAGCCATGTTGGTCTGGTATGGAGAGAATACCCAGAATTGGCTGGTCCCACACCCACATGTGGCAGTTAGGAATCGGGAGGAATATCTCATCTGCAGGAGTTCTCTCTCAGGAAGGTGTCCCAGCCCCACACTAAGCTCCCCAGCCCAGGGTTCCAGTACTAGGAAGTGATGTCCCCACAAGTTCTGGCTGTGAATACCAGTGGAGATTGTGGTTGAGTGAGATGAAAGGCTGTCAGAGTCCCAGGCATTCCTTTTAAAAGGCCCCTGCCCAGACTGAGTTGCTGACAGACTTGCATGCTCTGAGCTCCAACACTGGAGCAGCAGCTCAACAGACCCCAGGGACAAACTGAGAAGAATGAAATTGCCTGGCTTCAGGGCAAGGGCTAGAGGGTTAGCTTTCTCTCAGGCAGAAGTACTGGCAAAAGCCATTGTTCCATTATTGAGCCCTCCTCTCACCCACCCTAATGTGCAAGTGGGAGCTACATGGCTAACACTATTCACTGTTCATCTTGCTCTGGTGATTCCCTGGGACCCTGTCCCACCCAACTTGTAGGCCCACCCAAGCCACTTTTAGGGGATTTTTCATGCAGAGGGCCTATTTTTGCTTATGCTCTGAACTTTCCCAAAAGCTTTCAAAGGTACACAAACCCCAAACAAACAGCATCTGGCCTCAGCATGCCCTGTTCCTCTTGATAAGAAACCCCAAACCTGTCAATAGTGGAATCCAGCCTCAGTTTCTAGCTTAACCTCTCTCAGGCAGCTACAAGCCCAGCACAAGTGGCAACCATCTGCAGATCACTTTGTAGCACATACCAAGTGGCTCTAGGCAGGGCATAGGCATAAGCTGATCTTGATCTACACTAGAACCCCTCCCAAGAAGCCCAAGAACCAACATACTCAATAGTAGCTTCAAACCACACCAAAGCACCACCCAATCACCTCCATAAATGACACACCCAAAGGGCAGACTTGGCAGGTACCAGAGCTCTCCTAAAGTGAATTCATCTCAATAGGGTCAGCCCCTGTTCAACAATTCCTCCACTGTGGTTACAGCCAGTTCTCATAGCCAATCAGCCTGAGCGTCAATCTTTCCCATTAAGGTACCAAGAGCAACCAAGGCTCAACAACAGGAGGACACACACAACCCACAAAAGGAACACATCTGGAGCACCTGGCTCAAGTGACCAGGGAGACTGCACCATTGGGCCCCACTACATAAGGCCACTCTACTAAGACCAGGAGACAGAGGCTCTACCTAATACACAGAAACAAACATAAGGGGTCAGCCAAAGTGAGGAGACAATAAAAAACATGTCCCAAATGAATGGACCTAGAGATCATGCTAAGCAAAACAAGCTAAACAGAAAAAAACAAGAATCATATGACTTCACTCATATGTGAAATATAAAACTGAAAGCAAAAAAGAAACAAAACTTTATTGACACAGTTAATAGTTTATTGGTTACCTGAGGGTAAGGGGTCAGCGGGGGGAGGTGACAGGGAAGGGGAGCCAAACATATGGCGATAGAAGGACAGCTGACTCTGGGTGGTGAACATATAATGCAACATATAGATGACACTATAGATTGTACATCTGGAACTCATGTAATTTTGACTAACCAAAGTCACCCCAATAAATTTAATAATAAAAACAGTAGGAAAAAGAAAGAAAGAAAAAGGAAGGAAGGAAGGAAGGAAGGAAGGAAGGAAGGAAGGAAGGAAGGAAGGAAGGAAGGAAGATCGGGGGCGTAGGGAGGGAACATTAAATATATGATGATGGAAAAAAAGCTGATTCTGGGTGATGAGCACATAATGCAATGCATAGACAATGTAATGTAGAATTGTACACCTGGAACCTATGTAATTTTTACCAGCCAATGTCACCCCAATAAATGTAACAATTGAAAAAAAAGAAAGAAACATGTCCCAAATAAAAGAACAAAACAAAGCTCCAGAAAAAGAATTAAACAAGATGAAGACCAGCAACCTACTAGATGCAGTGTTCAAGGTTATAAGGATGCATTTTTGCTCAATGATCTCAGGAAGACTTTTAACAAAGAGATAGAAAACGTAAAAATGGCAATAAAAAACACAAAAAAGAAAAATTCAGAAAGAAAGAACACAATAACAAATTAAAAATACATTTGAGAAATCAGTAGTAGATTAGATCAAGCAGAGGATTAAATCAACGATTTGGAAGATTAACCTGCTGCAAATTCTGAGTTAAAACTCAACCATCTCCATAGAGGCCAGTATCAAGTAAATTCTCATCAGCTATGAGCAGTGAAGGCTGTGTTTTACCTGAAGGCAAAACCATGGCAAATACTATTTTTGTTGGTGGGATTGATGTTAAGATAGATGAAACCCAAATTAGAAGTTTCTTTGCTGGAGATAGTTCAGTAAAAGTAGTGAAGGTAATCACAAATAGAACTGATGTGTCCAAAGGCTATGGATTTGTTCCCTTTTATAATGATGGGGATGTGCAAAATATACTAAAAGCATAAGTAAATTTGCATGGAAAAAAAAGAAATTGGGCCTTTCAATCAGGAAAAAAAGTTATGTGCTTATTATGTGCTACCATGTCCTTTGTTTTTGTTTAATTTTTTTAAGATATATTTTATTGTTTTTTTACAGAGATAAAGACAGAGAGACAGAGAGAAGGGCAAGGGCCTTCCTAGAGCAGTCTCCATAGTTGAACATCATCAGTTTTTTGACATAATTTAATTTCATACAGGAGGGTGCAGAGTCGCACAAGACGGGAACTGGGCCAGAGCCTCCCACGTGGGAGGCATACCCCACAAGCCAGGGGCTCAACCAGGGGCCTCCTATATGGAAGCTCACCATAGCAGGAACCAAACTGGGGGCCCCCTCACATGGGAAGCACACCACAGTTCAGCATATGGGTCCGCACAGGCTGGGGCCAGGAACAGGACTCAATCCTTAGATCTTGGGGCTACAAAGCGAGCGCTCAATCTGCTGAGCCATCTCAGCATCCCCTGTCCTTTGGTTTTTAATCCTCATGCACCACAGTTATTAGAGTGTCTGCAATAATCTAAACACCGAAACTTATATGCAGCTTCCAACCATCATGAATCCTATAACTCAGTATGTTCAGGCATAACTTCCTTATCCAAGTTCAACAGTTCAGGCATCACTGGATATTAGCTCCTTGTACAGAAGGAAACCCAAATAAAATATAGAATTATTTTCTGGAGGGCAGCCCCCTTGTAGTACAGTCTTTCCCCACTAGGTGGATGTTCTGGGAACCCATATGCATCAGTATACCACCTGACATTGTTGTGAGAGGCTGCATTCGGCTTCAGTGAATTTGTTTTTGGAGACTCTTTCAACACATTTGTTCATTTAATGATGGGTGATTCACATGAACAACGTACAGCCTGAAAATGCACCTGCCCACAGAAGTTTTTGACTGAAAATGGTGTGACCCCAGTGCCCCACCCTTCTATTCACCTAATCTTACCTTAAGAGACCATTTTTAGTTCCCCAAATGAAAAAAGAAACAAACAAACAAACAAAAAACTTTGGGGAAGCCAGGATGGCGCAGTGGGTTAAGTGCTCACTTTGCAGTCCTGGGAACTGAGGATCGAATCCCGGCCCTGGCCCGTGTGGACCCATATGCTGAACTGGGGAGTGCCCCCAGTTCAGTTCTCACCAGGGTGAGACCCTGGCCCAGTTCCTGCCCTGTGCTGCCCCTTGCCCACCTGTGGACTGAAAACTATGTGGAAAAACCAATGATGTACAACTATGGAGACTGTTCTGGGCCCTCCCCCTTCTCTCTGTCTCTGTCTCTGTATCTCTCTCTCTGTGTCAAAACAATAAAAATAAAAATAAATTTAAAAAAAAATTATAAAAAAAAACAAAACCTAAAGGGAAATGTTTTGCTGACGTGGAAAAGTCAAAACAAAAAATGGCAGAAACACTAAAAGGCATCAAAAGCAATGAACTCAAAACCTGTTTTGAGCTGTGCAAAAAGTATCTTGATAGGTGTATTGCACCAAATGAGTATTTTGAAGATGACTAAAATTTTAACATATAAGAATAAATGCACAATTATTTGCAAATAAATTCTGGGTGTTGTTGTTGTTGGTGGTGGTGGTGGTATGTCCCCATAATATAAAATTATCAGATGCAGAGAGAACTTGGGGTTTAGAAAATCCAAGATGGCAGAGTAGCTAAACATTGTGCCTGCTTTGTTCTGTGAATGCATTAAAATTACAACTGAATTATTGAACAATCTGAAGAATCATTTAAAGTCGACCTGAAAAGAAGTTTTATAACTGTGCACCCAGGGCTTTCGGTGCCCCGCCCACCAGGTGGCTGTGGTGCTGCTGCCGGTGAGCGCAATTGGGCTGCTGACCAGGCCACCGTGGTGCTGCTGCCAGTGCATGCGACTAGGCTGCGGACCGGGCCATCATGGCACCTATATCCGTGCTTGCAACCGAGCTTTCAGTGCACCGCTGACTGGGTTGTGGCTGCGCCCCCTCCCATGTGGCCAACTGGGCCTCTGCCAAGCCCCGGCCCACCCGCGCTGCTGCCCTGCGGGCGCATCTCACAGACACAAGAAAAAGCAGCCAAGCAGAGGGGAGAAAGACCAGAGCTCCTGTACCCCACCCGCACTAAACCACCAGCCCCCCTGCTGAAAGAGGAATCCGCTATTGTGTCTCAGGCCCACCCTAGCTCCTACTACATGCCCCCACCCCCGGCCACACCCTCACTACCCTGCTTTCTAACAGCTAGGACAGCAACCTGAAGTGCCCCAGGACACAGAAGCTATCTGCTTCCCCTAACGCTCTCCAAAAATCTCCTCCTCCCACAACTGAGCCAAAAAAGAAAAAATAAAGAGAAACCCTTCTGATAGGTAAACCCCTAGAGGGAAGACATATCATGCGTAAAGCAAAAAGAACCACATCAAACACAATGCACACCTCAGAATCCAAAGACCCTCCAGAAGATCAGTGGCATTCTTTAGTAAAGGCGCTTGCACACTTGGAGTCAAATCTAAGTGAAACAGAATTCAGGGCTGCAATGCTCAAGACACACAGAGAGATCAGTCAATGCTGGCAAGGTACCCAGACACAGTTAAATTACCTCAACAAGAAATGTTCTGAGCAAAATTAGTATTTTACCAATAAAATTGAGAAGCTAGAGCACCTTGAAATGAAAGGAACTCCTTGAAATGAAAGGCATCATGGGAGAGCTGAAAAAAGAATTAACCAGCATAGGAAACAGGGCTGATCAGCTGGAAGAAAGAATTAGTGAAGTTGAAGATAGGAATATAAAAATGTCACAGAGGGAAGAAGAAAGGGAAATGAAAATCAAGAGAAATGAAAGAGCCCTACAAGAACTCTCTGACTCCATCAAAAAGAACAATATTAGAATAATAGGGGAACCAGAAGGAAGCGAGATGAAATCCTTTCAGAGTCTACTAAAGCAAATAGTGGGTGAGAATTTTCCTAACCTGTGGAAAGAATTACAGCCCCAAATCCAAGAGGAAATCAAGAGCCCTAACTACCTAGACCAGGGGTGGCGAACCTTTTGGCGATTGAGTGCCAAAGTTTATGAAATAAGAGTATACTCGCTCGACTTGCATGCCAACCCATCAAGTGAGATAGAGGTATTGAGTATTTTTATGTCTATAAGAACATAAACAATAATTTTTTAAATGGTATTCACAGCTCCGCATGCTGAAACAATTGCTCCGCGTGCCACTTTGGGCATGCATGCCATAGGTTCACCACCCCTGACCTAGACCCTAGCAGATCTTCTCCAAGGCACATTGTTCTGAAGATTACAAAAACCAAAGACAAAGAAAGAACCCTCAAGGCTGTCAGGGAGAAACAAAATAAAACGTTCAAAGGAAAAACTATCAGGCTGTCACCAGACTTAACAGCAGAAACTCTGAAAGCCAGGAGGGAGAGGACACCAATCTTCAAAATATTAAAAGAGAGAAATTTCCAGGCAAAAATTAACTATCCAGCAAAATTAACCTTTAGATATGAAGGAGGAATTAAGGCCTTTACAGATTATACAGAAGCTGAGGGAATTCTCCAGCTCAAAACCGGCACTCCAAGAAATACTGAAGGAGGCTATTCGACCTGAATCCAGAAATCAAAATAAATGGAGAAAAGTTGGGACAACAAAAAATAAAATGGAAAGAAGAAATGGATACAGGATATACTCATATATCAATCATCACCCTGAACATAAATGGACTGAATTCACCAATAAAGAGGCACAGGGTAACAGATGGGATTAAAAAACAAAATCAAACCATATGTTGCCTACAAGAGACACACCTCAGCCACAGGGATAAATATAGACTCAGGGTAAAAGGATGGAAAACAATACTCCAGGCAAATGGCAGTCAGAGAAAAGCTGGAATGGCCATACTGATTTCTGATGAAAAAGACATCACGATTAAAAAAATAATAAGACATAAAGATGAGCATGACATCTTGATAAAAGGGACAATACACTAAGAAAACATGAAACTCATCAATATATATGCTCCCAATCAGGAAGCACCAAAATTTATAAAGCAACTACTAAAAGATCTAAAAGGAGAATCTGACAAAAATACAATTATAGTAGAAGATCTAAACACCCCCTGACAACATTGGACAGATCATCCAAGCAGAAAATTAT
This sequence comes from Craseonycteris thonglongyai, assembly GCA_004027555.1. Classification (NCBI taxonomy): domain Eukaryota; kingdom Metazoa; phylum Chordata; class Mammalia; order Chiroptera; family Craseonycteridae; genus Craseonycteris; species Craseonycteris thonglongyai. The sequence goes on along the minus strand of PVKE010043137.1, from coordinate 1,012 downwards.
TAAGGAGATTGCAGCTTTAAATGACCATTGTAGGATATGGACATAATCGACATTTACAGGTCATTCCATCCTACAACAAAGGGCTATACATTTTACTCTAGTGCACATGGAACATTTTCAAGGATAGACCATATCCTGGGACTTAAACCCAACCTCACCAAATGTAAGGGCATCCAAATCATACCAAGTGTATTCTCAGACCAAAAAGCGTTGAAACTAGAGATCAATTGCAAAAGATCAAATGCAGAGAGAACCACATATACATGGAGATTGAACAACATGCTATTAAAAAGTGACTGGGTCAAAGAGGAAATAAAACAAGAGATTAAAAAACTTGTAGAAACGAATGACAATGAAAACAAGACATACCAAAATTTCTGGGACACAGCAAAAGCAGTATTAAGAGGGAAATTTATATCATTACCGGCCTATCTCAAGAAACAAGAAAAACTACAAGTAAACATCCTCACATCTCAGCTTATAGAGCTAGAAAAAGAAGAAAAGAGGTTCCCCAAAGCCAGCAGAAGAAAAGAATTAATAAAAATTAAAGAAGAACTTAATGAAATCCAGAATAGAAAACAATAGATAAAATTAATGCCACAAAGAGCTGGTTTTTTGAAAAAAGTCAATGAAATTGACAAAACACTGGCGAGGCTCACCAAAGGACAAAGAGAAAAATCTCATATTTTCAGAATACCGGACTATAGGGGAGAGATTACAACTGATGCTGCAGAAATACAAACATTCATAAGAGATTATTATGAAAGACTCTATGCCACCAACTTTGACAACCTAGAGGAAATGGACAAATTTCTAGAAACATATAGTTTACCTAAACTGAACCAAGAAGATTTGGATAACCTAAATAGACCAATCAACAGTACAGAACTTGAAACTATTATCCAAAAATTGCTCAAAGGCAAAAGTCCTGGACCAGATGGTTTTACATGAATTCTAACAGTCATTCAAAGAAGAACTAATGCCCATCCTCCTCAAACTACTCCAGAAAATT
>PVKE010043136.1:0-13481 GCA_004027555.1 Craseonycteris thonglongyai | reverse complement strand
CCCTCCTCTGGCCCCTGTGTCTCCCTTCCAAATGCAGAAGGAAACCGCCCAGCTTACTCAGAGCAGCCCCAGCCAACTGACTGAAGATAAGACAAGCACCTTGGCAGTGGGATGTGAATATAAAATTGCAAACAGCTTTTGAAGTTGCAGATTCATAATCTTCTAAGCCAGAGAAGAGGGGTTTGCGTCTTCTCCCCCTCATCTACATCAACACTCCAAAGGCCTGAAATGAGTCCAGCCAGCCTTCGGATGTGATCTCACAAGCCTGCCTGCCACACACATGCATTTCCAGCCTGTCGCCGAAGCAAAACCCCCATGCGGCTTGTCACCACTTGATACAGAGGACGTGTTTCTGCTGAAATCAAAGCAAAAGGACGTGCTTTACTGCCCTTTCATGTGCTCAAATACATCCTGACTGATGTGGCTGGGCCCTTATCTCTTTAAGAAACTAAACACTTTCAAGTTTAGGGGAAGGATGCTGAGGCTTTAAGAAACAGGGGCTGGTCAGAAGTCCTCCTACCCCTTACTCGGTGTAACTTTGGGCAAGCTACTTAATGTCTTTCATCTTAACTTTTTCATCTGTAACATGGAGATCTAACAACAGTGCTTTTGTTAGAAGGTTACTGTAAGTATTAGCAAAGATAATCCATGTAAAGAATCTAGTACAGTGGCTGGTACAGAGTAAGCAATAAGTATTAACCATCACAGTTCATTTTAAAACTGAAACAGAAGATTCAGGGCATATATCACACAATTTTTAGATGTTAGCTGGCATCTCAATAGGCCCCTGTTATATTCTAGGGTCACAGTAAATAGGTTTATGTGGTCAAACAGGAAACTCATGTTTATGTTATCATTATTTTCAGTGAAATGATTATATGCATAGAAATTAATAAGAATTAACAAACTTTTAGAATTAAGTTAGCTTAAATTGTGTTTACTGAGATTATACATTTTTACCTTTTTTATAGTACACATTTTCATGCTTTTCAAAAAATTTTTAAAAGCATGTATTGTTTTATAGTCAGAAAAAATTTTTACATACATATATAATAAAATTAGCAAAGTATGTCTTATAGTTATAAAAACAGATATCTACAGGAAATGGCATCTGAGAATAAATATACAATAATTGCATCATGGTTTCCTCTACTGGCCCAACTGGTCATTTCTCTTGGAAAGTCTGAGAGACCTAAATCTCCAAAGCGAAAATGGGCCCCAGATCCTGCTCAGATATTATTGACAGTGCTTTCAGCCCTGAGAAAGGCAAAACAAAAATTGTTTGCGATTGGCGGCCACCTCCTAAGCAAGTTCCATTTGTGCATGCATTAGCCTCAGCCACATGAGGCCTGTTCAGTGTTGATCTGCCATTTGCACAAAGACACAAAGACACACACACATACACACACACCACCTTCACATACACAGCCCGAGTGCTGTGCTTCATTTCCATTGTTTTGTTCCTATGAAGTACTGGACAGATATTGACAAATCCTATTTCACTTTTTTCTTGGTGCATTCTGAACATTTTAGCCTTGATTTGTTTTTCTTCCCACTTTAAATAGCTAGAAATGTCCCCTTTTGGGGCACTTTTCATCCGGTAAAATATTAATTCTTATAAATCAATAAATGCTCACATCCTTATAAGCATGTAGAGCAAAGCTTAAATCTGGTGTCAAAAAAGCCACTTTGAAGTAGTCATAAGAAAAATTGGAACTATAGTGAATCTAATCTGTTCTTCAGATCTATATGCAGAAGTACCAGCTGAGTCATTGGACATGGGGCAAAAGCCCAGGAGACCTCAAATGTTAGACACTGTTCGGTGGTAATTTCAGGGCCTCTCAGAGGCTGAGAAAGGTCTGAGACAATTTCAAACTTGAAAAGTTAACAAATATATTTTAAAATAAATAAATGCCAAAACACAGCTACAAAAATTATATTTTTCATATGCTTACATTTAGCAAGTGAATGCCTTTGACTCAAGAATAGTTTTAATAACCAATATATATATACCTTCTTGAGAAGATAGCTTCAAAAGTCAAATTTTGAGGTCCTTCACCAGTGCAAAACTGAAGACCAGTGGCCCCATATCTATGCCCCTGGGATCAACCTGAATAAATTGAGCAGAATTCAAGCTGAGGACAGCATTCCTTCCTTCACCAGACATTTGGTCCTGTCTAAAATGTCCACTGAGGTATGAGGTCCATACCAAAATGCCCTTGATCCATGCTAAGATTATTTTATGTACCATTAATCCTATAAACCAAAATGATAAATAAACATTATGGCCTATTTGAACCCAGGGATATTTTCTAAGTGTGGATGTTTTTGACAGGATCAAATGTGTGTGAATTCATTCCTTCAAATATTGCTCTGATCTCAAGTCTACCACCCTTGGTCCTGGCTGAATCAGAGGTGTGGGAAACTAAATGCCAGGAGGAGGGAACTTGAGTCAGGGATGCCCAGGCCTCATGAAGCCCTTGAGACTCACTTGGACTGGCATGTGACATCCAAATCAAGAGAACCTATCCTGAAATAATTTTCTCTGCTCTGGGGTTATCAAGCTGCCAATGGCCTCATTCTCTTCTCCCACCCCCTCTCTAGATAGCAATTTTCACATGTGAGAGATTTGTTCTAAAGCCCCAGCATCCAAAAGCATCAACGGGGAAAAGTGGTTCCTTGAAAATGATGATAACTAAGTTTTAACACCTGTGTCACCAAAGCCCCTCTGAGATGAGAAAAGTTAAGATAATGATAGCAACCTATGTATAATAAATATATGTCCACAGGATGCAGATATAATTACACACTCTAGGTTTTATTGGGCATCCATGTGATGACTGCCCAACACAAGGCACTATGAAGCATAAAAGCAAAAAGACAAAGAAAAGCCCTCCGGGATTTCTATGTCATGCCACTAATACAAGGAGACAGGGAGAACAATTCATGGGCCTTCACGTGATCTCATGACAACCTCATCCCTTCCTCTGCTCAAGGACATGAAGATGTTACTTTGGCAACTGCAAATTTCAGGTTCCCACATTCTCTATAATCTGGCCTCACAATGCCTGGTACATAGTACATGTGGTAAATGCTACCTGACCTACATTAATACTTTGGAAATAAGTTAGAGTTTAAATTCAGAAATCCCTTTTAATTCTTGGTTGGTGAGTTTTCCACTTAGGTCTTCATATATACTAAGTTATTTAATAGTTCAGTCTACATGGCAGAGAATATACTACCTTTGTTTACCCTCTGCTCACATCTCTGCCTTCCCCCCATGAGTGGACACACACACACACACACATTGCCACTTATAAGAATGCTGTTTCCTGTTGTTTCATTCTGAGTTTGGATGTTTAAAAATGAATAACACTTTTTCCCAGAAAAAGTATTAAGAGGTAAGAAAATACAGAATGATGGATCTATTTAATTTAAGAAAGAACAAAAGTAATTCTCCGAGGAAAAAGGCAGGCCTGGCATTAATAGAAGTCCATGCTCACCTAAAAGTGAAAAGCGAAATGGATTATTAGTTCATTATAAATATGTGTTTGTGTATATACAAGATACTAAGAAAAGGTGGAATTTGCCCTTCCTACTCTCACATGAAAAGAACTAAACACAAGTGCTCTTTGGGTCAGAAATAAAACAAGTCCACCCTACATTGCACGAGTCTAATCTCACCAGGCTAGACTACCTACTGAGGTAGGACCAGGGAAGATGGGGAGTTTTCAGCCCACCTCTCTGCTCAAAAGATATTTATTCTCTTCCCTTCTGCACATATTCATTTCCAAATCTCAGACACTCACCTAATTGTCTAACTTGTAAGCAGGTCTTCAAAAGAAGTCTAGGTTGCTGAGATAGCCATATGCCTTGAAAAATTGCAGAAGTGAAGAATATACGCACTTTATAACGTTCCCTTCAGTAGGGACTTGTCTGTGTTCCAATAGTACTGACCTAAGAGTTCCAGTATATCCATTGTGAAGACCGGGGAAACCCCACTGGTCCCTGGTCTCTCTCAAAATAAATGGGCAGTCACTCCTGCAGAAGAGCTTATACTAGCAGGCCCTGGCCAGATTGCTTTGCATACACTCTATAACTCTCAGGTCAGTACCTTTTAAAGCAGCTGGGAACAATAAAATAATTGTAACAAAGGCATCAAGGTGAGTTATTAGAAAGATTAGTGTTCCTTGATAAAAAACAATAACAAGAGCAATAATAATAGCAGAAGGTTACTTTCAAACAACAACAATAACAATGTTAACACAAATTAAATGTTTACTTACTGAGAAAAAATAAGTTACTTCTTTAAAAAAATGATTTTTTCTAGGTCTCAAACATCTTGTACTTCCCAATTCACACTGAATTTTTGAGCTTCTTTTACATATCTGTCTCTCCCGCTGGTTGATGGACTTCATAGGAGCCCTGCACCATTCTTATTCATCTTCATATTCATAGAGCCCTCAGAACAAGTACATAATAATAGACTCTCAATAAACGTTTGATGGGTGAATAAATGTATGAAAAATTAATATACACTAAAGTATAAAGTAAATAATATCCAAAATTCTTGAGGTAAAAATGAGAGAGATTTTACGGAAGTAAAATTTTTCATAGCAAATCACCTAATTGAGAGAGGACTTCATCACTCCCCAGCTTTCATCAATGATTCATTACAAATAATTGCATGAGTGTTCTACATAATGGAATGTTGAAATTTACACTTGTCATCAACACTCAAAAATGTCAGTCACACCAAAAATAGCTGCAGTTCATGTGCCCAGAAAGAGAGCATCACTAAGGACTCCGGAGGTGATAGTGTCAGTGTCCCTGTCAGGTCTAGAAGTTATCATCTTGAACAGGAGGGCTTAAGGAAGCTAAAGGCAGCTTGTTCTCCTGACCCCAGGGTTAGCACTTACTAAGGGACAGGAAGTGGGAAGGGGACCCAGGGTCAGACCCCTGCAGTGGTGTAGCCTGGGTGAAATTCTTCACCTCCTCTTTTACTGCCCTCCTCATTGACCGTGATCTGTCCTGGGTAATCACACTGGAGAGGTTCCAACCAGAGTAACTTCTACTAAGGTATACTTATAATGATTGTATAAATTAGTCTCCCATTCTTGTTACTCCAAGAAATAATAGTGAAGTATTAGAATTTCTAGCATCAATATAGCAAGGGGCATACTTGAGGTATGTACCATGGTCAGTGCCAACTTGTAGTTGACACAACTAAAGTAGCTGTGTACATTTTTTTTTTCTATTGTGAAATGTATTGGGGTGACACCAGTTAGTAAAAGTTACATAGGCTCCAGGTGCACAGTTCTATAGAACACTGTCTAAGTGTTGCATTACATGCTCACCACCCAGAGTCAGTTTTCTTTTCATCACCATATATTTGCCTCCTCCTCCTCCTCCCTCTCTCTACCTCCTCCCCCCTCTCTCTACCTCCTCCCCCTTACCCTCAGGTAAACTATTGACTGTGTCCATAAGTGGTTGTTTGTTTTTTCTCTGTTGTTCTCAGTTTTATATTCCACATATGAGTGAAGTCACATGTTTCTTAATTTTTTCTGTGTGGCTTACTTTGCTTTCCATGTTGTCACTAATGGCAGTATTTCATCTTTTCTTATAGCTGAGTAATATTCCACTATCTATATATTTTTTAATGTTTGGAAATTTATGATTCAGGCCATGGATCTTCTGTGTTTCTGTGACTATTTCTGTTTGAAAAATAAACACTTCCACCTCCACGAGTGGTTGATAACCAAGAGGTTATCAGGTTTCAGACATTGATCAGTGGTTCTCTAGAGACCCCAAGTGGTCAGAGTAGGAACTCATTTTTGTAATGAATACAGAGAAGAAAGATGAGAGGATGTTAGTGGGGCAAGATTAAGACCTACAATTCAGTGATCTCTACTAAGGAAACAGTTGGAACTTTCAATAATGGACAGTTTGAGTCATTTGTTTTCCCATCCACTTTTGTTTCTCTCTCCTTTTTAATTTGTGTTATAATCCCATTTGTTTTAAAGGCCTTTGAGGGACACTTGTCTTTCTTGAGTCCTTGTTGTCCATTTTTATTCCTTTACCTAGGTTGTTCACATACAAATCACTTTTCCCTCCCATAGATGCAATTGTGAGTATAATTCTCTCATGCATTCCAAGAGTTCCTACATCCTCTTTCACCCTGACATTCACTTGGTCTTTCATTACTTGATTCTCATACCAACATGTACTCTAAGATAAGTACAAGACTATGCTATTGCTGCCTTTGATTTTCACTGTTCTTCTTTGCTAGAGGAGTTTCTTCAGAGACTTCAGATGGGCTATTGCAGGGGGTTAAATTTTAAGTGCTGGCTATAGTTACTGCTAGCTTGTCAGTTCATTGTGAAGCTCATAACACAGAGACAACCAAGTTTATATATATTTCTCTTTTATGTATGTGTGTGTATGTATGAATATGTATGTATTTATGTATATGTACGGATGTGTATTTTTGAGGAAGGCTCAAAACAATGTTAAAATTTATGATTCAGAAATGAACCTTCCCAATGAATAAAAATTATTTCCATAGATATAGGGTAAAGGCAATATAAATATCTTTTTTAGCCTGAAGCTTTATTGTGTACACTGTTTAGCTGGCAAGAAGCATTGATCCAGACCTCTTCGCTGGGTAGCACCTTCTCCCCATAAGGCACTTTGTCTTTGCTCTTAAAGGTTAGGCAAGGTAGTCCTTTAAATCCCCTTCAGACATTGGCATTTTCATTTTGTAAGATAAGAACTAATATCTAGTATTTTCACCTTTGTCCAAAGAACCTACAGCCCGTGACCACCCAGCACCAGCTGCCACACTTCAGTATTCTGAGAAGTCATGAAAGAGTCTGGACAAAATCCTTATTTCTTAGCAAAAGATTCTGTGTCAAGCTCCTACTGTCATCTCCCAATCTGCTGAGCTCAATTTTCTCTTTCCTCCCTAAGACCTCAGATAAAGCCAAGTAAAGCAGTTTGCTCTGAACATACTCATACGTCTACTAGCACTCTCAACCTTATGACTTTGGAACAAAGAGAGCAGAATGCTATCATACCATTTCATACAAAAACCAACCATGTGTTAGTTCTTAAAATATTTATTGAGTGCCTAATATATAAAGGCTATCATACCAAGTTTGTAAAAATTATGGCTTTACTTTTTCTTCCATTTTACCAAATCATAACAGTGTGCCTGTATATAGAAAAAAAAAAAAGTGTTTTAACATTACCTGAAGAGTTGTCACCATGACCATCACTCTTAGGAAAGAAACTGCTTTCTTTTGGGCAGCCTGTTTGGGTAGAGGTAGGCCTTGAAGGTCTAAGGTCATCAGAAACTAGAATGATAAAGGAGACAGCGAAACTGTTGGACTAGTGCTCCATAGGAGACACTCAGAGGGATTGGGCGTTGCTCCAGATTTAGAGATGAGAAGAGGAGAGATGAAGGGCCAAACAAATGCTGTGGTGAGGATGGGAAATGGGTAAAACAAAAGAGCCAGTGAAAAATGCATCCTGGTAAGCAGACTTTTAAAGATAAGAATAGTAGTAGTAGTAGGAGGAGGAGTAGTAGTAGTAGTAATTAGTTTATAAACAAGAAGTGAGTAGTCAAAAATGCTTGGTGTTCCTGCAGTGAACTCGAGTCTAACTCCTTACTCATTTACCCAACGCATACTGCAGTCTGGGCAGTGGCCCTCCCTGGAGTCTCCTGTGTGTTCCTGCAGGATTATTCCAGGCTACCGTTATTTCCGGTTCCCCAGAGCCCTTTCAGACCCTGCTAACCCATCCCATCCATGCCAAATGCTCAAGTCTTTATAAATGAGTAAAAATAATTTGGTAAATTAGTAAATTTGGTAAATTCAGCAAATTCATCATTCAACAACTGACAACTTGGTTTTAGGCAAATTGGACTAGTTGTTTCAGTGCTAGGGAAACAAAATCATTTCCAGACTTTGGCCAATCTTCCCACCATTACATTCAGCACAGTGCTTTGATGTTCACTCTTCCATTGCCAAATGCCAAAATGTCTGAAATTCAAGAACCAGCACTCGTTCTCTGAGACAGGATCAACAGTGTAGACTTAGGCCCGGAGAGATCATCTCTGACAAAGCTCATATCTACAGGTCTCTTTAGGCAAAAATTTAAGAAAAAATGATTAACTAGGTTTACTCATAAGAAGAAACATTCTTAAATGAGAATGGCTACTATCAACCTGAGTAAAAAGATTACATCAGAAGTAGGACATAGACCAGCAGTAAGAACTCATGAAACTTTGAGATTAGAATTATGGCCTTTGATGTCCTCAAACTTTTTAAACAGGGGGCCAGTTCACTGTCCCTCAGACCATTGGAGGACTGGACTGCAGGCCCGGGACGAGTCGGCTGCTAAGCAGGACAGGCAGTGGCGGCAAAAACACCCAGTGGACTGGATAAATGTTTTCGGCGGGCCGCATGTGGCCCGCAGGCCATAGTTTGAGGACCCCTGGAGGGGCATGATTGCAGTGTGGATATATATACAGGCCAAGGAGGGCCAGACATTCAGCTCTGCCTCTCATCTTATGAGTGAACACTGTCTGGGGAATGAAGGGAGGTACTTGGGACTACAGAAGAATCAAGCTCATGTATTCTCCTTTTTTCCCCTGTAATTCTCTCATTGCATTATTCAAATATTCAGCCCCAGATGCCAGGAAGGAGGCAGGGCTCAGACCTCTTTGTGGTGGAGGCATCTTATGCCCTTCAGAGACCATCTTCTACTCTGCCACTGAATGGAAAAGCACATTGCTCTTCTGGGGTATGGTCTTTCTGTGTGGTCCAGGGCTGAGCTCTCAAAGAGATCCTTGCTGTATCCATAGGGTTGGACTGCCCAGAGTAGAGCTGGGTCCTGCCAGGAAAAAGAAAGGGCAGAGGAAATGTTGATGATAAGGGGAAATGTGAGAGCATCTGCTCCTCTTACCTTATACAATCCCTATGTCTCTCCTTCACCAAGACAGAGAGGAGAAAGCTAAGCATATGCTGAAGAGAGGTCTTTTGGCAGTGAACAGGAAGACTCCAGCTAGGAACAATAAAATCATACAAAAACACAGAGAACATGATTCCCCTGTTGGTAGTACCCAACACCAGACCAGCCAACCCTCTGAATCTTGAGATCCAAAGACATACCTGCAGAACTGCACACCATCCAGCAACCATAGTAGAGTTCCATGCTGGGACGGAGGGTAAGAGCTAAGTATATGAGTCTCCCCATCACTCCATCCACAAGTTCCAAGGGCTTGCCTAACACCAAGCCAAGTAGGGGGTCGTCAGCTGATCCCATCCAGGTTAAGGGACAGCAGGATGACCAATGAACCCAACATCAAACTTGGAATGCTCCTGAGGAGTGGGAACAGTGACCTTAAGGCTGGTTTTGACACAGAGTGGAGATTATGTAAATGAAGACCCAGTGGCTCTATTCTCACATTTAAAAGGTGGTGTTACTATGAAGAAACAAAGGCTCCCTTGGCCTTCTATTCAGATTTGGGGAGGGGGTAGATTTGTACAACTGAACAAATACGGAACTTCAGGCAAAGGTCAGAAGGTTAGCACACAGCTAGCTTTCTCTAGCAATCCTTGGAGAGACACCCCGACTACTAATAACACTCCTGCATTTGCTCAGGAGTGGAGCCAGCACACAGGCTGCAGGATCAAGTGCTTGGCATGTAGCTGTGATAGAACCCCCAGCATCATCTGCAGCTGTGTGAGCACTTTCAGAAACCACTAAATTCAATACCCCAAATAACCAAGGTTGAATCCTCCTCAGGGAGGGGCCGAGTCAGCCTGCGGTTATTCATGTTTGATGAGTTGCTCTGGTTTTTTAGAGGAAGTCTGACAAGCCTGACATTGAACTGGTCAGGGTCAGCCTGACAGGGGTCAGCAGAAAAAGTCCCATGGTCCTGTGGGAAGCCAGCACAAGCCTTCCAGAAACAGCTTCTTCCACTGTCTCCACAGACCTCAGCTCATTCCACTTCCTGGACTTAGATGAGTACAAGGCAAGGAAACAGAAATGGTTCATATTTCATCCTCCAGCTCCTGAGCTACAAAAGCCCTCAGTCATGTGGCTTCCTCCCAGGGTTCACAGAGCATAGCAGCCCAGATGAGCGTGAATTGCCCTTCTGTCATCCCTGTCGAGGCCCTGGTCTGGTGTTCAGTGAGAGTTTACACCATCACCCTTGTTGTGCAGACAGCCCTAGCACAGAGTGCTTCTGTCTGGATGGCACATTCAATTTCAATGGTTACAAATCAAATCACAAGAGCTGAACGTGACCTGCACCCCAGGAAATAAGAGTATACATTTGAGAGTGAATCTAGCTTTCCATGGGAGCCTTATTGCTATGCACTGGATGAGACTTTTAAATGTCTTCTAACAAATATCACAAGCAAACTTTTCTTGGAGAGTCCCTGTTTGGTCACCACAGTCCCAAACACCCTTTCTATCTACTTGGGGATCCCCTAGGGGGCTGTGCACAAGCATTAAGGAAACCCCTGGGAATAATGCTATAGAGTTTGTCAGTGGAAGGGGAGTAATTGTGCCTTTCAGAGTTCCAGAATGCCCTCACCTTTCCACTAGGCACCCCATCTAAAAGCCTGAAAGGCCAAAAATGAAACAATACCTAGCCAGCTAGTGGCAGCTCATCTGGTGCTCTTCTATGGCTGGGCAGGCAGCACAAAGGGCAAGAGAGTAGAGAGATCAAAATGGAAAAGAGCTCATCTAAACCATTCTGCTGTTAGCAGAACAATGTCAGGTGGGGATCAGGACTGAGGAGCTGGGCTCCTTTCACAGGAAGGTAAGTGCCTATGGCACCAATAAATCAGCCACTGAATCAACTCGTCTTTGTTGATCACCTCTGATACCCTCACTGAGTTAAGCCCTGTGAAGAAGACAGAAGCACAAGGTATGGTGCTGTAAGGGATGGTGACCACCAGCAAACCCACACAGGTGAGGCTAGATGGTGTAGGGGTGAATGCATGGACTCCAGAGCCAGCCAGCTGGGTTTAAATCCAGATCCCACCACTCCTTAGCCAAAATTTAGGCCTGTTTGTCAACATTTTCTCATTTGTAAAATAAAGATAGCATTGGAGTCAGCCTTATAAGAACTGTGGTAAGAATTAGACGAAATGATGTCCATAAGGCACTAACTTACATAACTGTGAGCTATTAATGAGATAAGAAAAATAATATCAAACATAAAGCCAATATGACAGACATGAAACTTAGTCCATAAACTGAGGTGGGTAAGAAGGAATGCTTCTTCCATTTAACTTGAGTCCAACTTAAGCCCCTGGTAAAAGTAACACGGTCACTATTGGGGTTCCCTGCTGCCCAGGGATGAGCCTTCCCTGGCTCTGGGACATAAGGCCTTGTTCACCCAGAACCGGACTTGCTCTGGAGCTCTGGTTTCTGATGAGTTGCCTGATATTCCAATCCACAGGATCCATGCAGGCCCTGCAGCTCACCACCTCCTTGCCTCTCTTGTGGATCAAGAGCCATTGACAGGGTTCTGCCTCCCTCAGCATCCCATGCAGTCACCTCTGAGGTCTCTCTGCTGGCTTGGGGCCTGCCCAAGTTTATCATCCTCTCTCCACATCCCCTTTTGGGAGTCTCTCTTTTCTCTTTCTGCTTATCCACAAAGGTAAACCCTTCCCCACTCTCCACCTTCCCACCCCAGCCTCTTCTCTTTCTCTCTACCCCATCCAGGATACTTCACAGGATCATTAGACAAAAGGTTGGAAGATTTCACTCTAAGTAGTTTCTACTGTCCTCCCAGAGGCAATGAATCCAAAGGACCTGTCAGCCACCTGCTTCAAGAGGGAAGTGGGAACATACAGCAAGCAAACTGCAAATTAATACTCAAAGATAACATTCTGTTGCAATCACACATCAGGAAATAAATATTAAATTGCACCAGGCTGATGACCGGGTCACTGGGAACCAAGACTTTAAACACAATTGTGCTCTAAGTCGTCTTACCTCCTGCAAGCATGGGACAAGGTAGTGAAGCTGCCTGGTCACCATAGCAGTATGGTGGCCAAGGAGGCTCAAATCCCAGCTTGGAGAATGACTCCTTAGATGAGCTGAAATATAAGAAAGGGAGCAATCCTGGAGAAGGGCAAGAAGGAGGACATTGAAGAAGCTGCAGCAAAGGCAAATGATAAAGGTCACAGTCCTGGAAGGGGAGGGAGAGGGAGACACAAAAGCAGTTGGGTATTTCTGGAACCCAAAGTACCAGACAAAAGAGTCCTCAAAGACAGGGGCAGGTCACCAAAGGACAGTGTACCTAAGCCAAGCAGCTTAACCATTAACATTTTGGTTTACCTTCTGAGACTAAGGAGTGGTTAGGACCCCAGGTATATGGCAGGACCATGCAAAGCCTCAGGGTAAAGAGACACATTTAAAGATAAGGAATTTAAAATACTACATTAGTAACAAGAATGGAAAATTTGAGTAATTGGTAAAGATAAAATAGAAAACTTTTTTCACTTATAAAGAAGATATCCCCACGTTCCCTGAGGATTGCCTTTATCCTTCCCCCACCCCCACCCCCCAGTCCCAAAGTGTATTTCTGTAGCAAATTTTGAGAAAATTTTTTGATCAACAGCTTCTGTTTTTGTTAAATCAGGACTCCTAGTAAAAGGAAAAGAGAAGTACATTTTTCACAGTCATCCAGTCACACACACATATATAACACAATTCCAACTAAAGTTTTGACAATATTACTTACCATCAATATGTGAGAAGTGTCCCTTTTTCTCTTCTATTCTATTCTAGCCTTCTATTTCTATTCTAATCTATTCCATTCAACTTTCTTTAAAACTGTGATCCCAAGCGACTATACTTGTTTCAAAACCCACTGATGAGTTTTCCCTTATAGTATAAAAATTGCCATAGTTGATATAGAGCCAGTGAAGAAATATCAACAAGGAAGTAACCTGGTTAGGTTTGCATTTTCAATAAATCATTCTCTGGACTGTGTGGAATTTGACTTGCAGGAGGATAAATGGAAGGAGGCAGATCAGGCAAGATGTTCTTTTGATTCTTGAGAAGGTCTGCAATGAGGGCACTGAACTAAGGCAGAAATAATAAAAATAAAGAAGAGACGACGATCAGTGTTTAGGAGCTAGAATCAGTAGGACTTGATATTAGGTAAGATGTGAATCTGAAAGAGTAGGAAAAGACTACAATATCTCTTGACTGTCTGCCTCAGCAAGAAGTCCCCCATTCACTAAAAGAGGAAAAGGCATACAGGTCTAGATGGGCAACACCTTGGTTCACCTTCAGTTTGAGGTTCTTGAAGCACGTCAGCATGAAGATGCCTGGAATCGTATACTCCTATTTGAAAAATCAGAATTACAGAATAGTGTTTTGGAATATGGGTATATTTCAGTATATAGGTAGCAATTAAAACCTTGAAAACAAAATTAGCAAAATAACCC
>PVKE010043135.1:0-13482 GCA_004027555.1 Craseonycteris thonglongyai | reverse complement strand
AATATTGAAATCAAATTATCAGCCATACTGTGCATTTTTATAACAACTTTTTCATATTTACGAACAAATAGTACAACAACTTATACATTGCAGTTGATAAAAAAATTAAATTGCATTTTAAGTTAGTAAAAATCTATCTTGAAAAAGTGTCAGAAAATCGAATTTTTTAGGTACCGCATGTACGGAATGCTGCTATCAAGTTGGGTCTGGAAATTAATTTTCTTCATGAACCTATATCTCGAAAACTTAATAAGTGATTTAAAAAATAAAAAATAGTTTTGAACATATATTTTACTTATCTACCCATACCTCGCTGGAATGCACCTTATACTGAAACACAGTGTATAAACATAATATGCATTTCACACCCCTTCTTCCCCCTTAGACTACGCCTATGACAATAAGTTGATCGCGACACACTTTTAAGATAAAAAGTAGATCTTATATACAGAAAAGTTGGCCACCCCTGATATAGAATAGTTTCGCTGCCCTAAAAATCCTCTGTGCTCTGTTTATTTATCCCTCCTTCCCTCCAATCCCTGGAAACTACTTTTCTTTCTTTCTTTCTTACAATTTCTTTAGTTTTGCCTTTTTTAGAATGTATAGTTGGAATCAGAGATTGATTGTATGTAGCCTTTTCAGATTGACTTCTTTCAATTAGTAATGTATATTTAAGATTCTTTGTTTTTAGCACTGAATAATAGTCCATTTTCTGAATATACCAGTTTATTTGTCCATATACCTACTGAAGGGTATCTTGGTTGTTTCCACATTTGGCAATTATAAATAAAGCTGTTAAAAACATCCATATGCAGGTTTTTTTTCTTTTTTCTTTTTTAAAGATTTATTTTTATTGGTTTTTGACAGAGAGAGAGGCAGACAGGGAGAAGGGGGAGGGCCCAGAGCAGTCTCCATAGTTGAAAGCATTAGTTTTCCATATAGTTTCACTCCACAGGTGGGCGAAGGGCTGCACAGGGCAGTAACTGGGCTGGGAGCCTCCCACATAGGCCTCAGCAAGAACTGACTGGGGGCACACCCCAGCTCAGCATATGGGTCCGCCTGGGTTGGAGCCAGGATTGGATCCCTGGTCTCAGGGGCTGCAAAGCGAGCGCTCAACCCGCTGAGCCATCCCAGCTCCCACACCCCCCCCTTTTTTTTTATAAATATTTATGTGCAGTAGAATAACACACCACATATGGTTCATAGTAAGAGTAAAGACAGGAAGAACTAGAATGAGAGGTAATAGAAAATAATAAAAGAGGAGCTATTTCAGTTAAGTCAATTGTGACTCTGAGAAGGGTGCCTTTAAACTAAGATGTAAACAATCTTAATGGACCAACCATAGATAAAATATGAGTTATTACAGTTTGGTAAAAGGAGAATAGTATGAGATAAGACTGGAGAATTAGGCACAGAACAGTTTGTATGGGACCTTTAAAGCCATGGTGAAATTTTTAATGTAACCCTGAGCGTAATGAGATGCTCTGAAGGATTTCAAGGAAAGGTGAAAACTGGTATTGAGGGAAGAGAAAGAGCAGAAGAGCAGTTGAGGATTCTTTCAGAATGCGTGATTGAGAAGATTATGCTCTTTCTATCACAGATGGCAAACACAGAAGGAGAAGCGAACTGGGGGTTGTGGAGCCAATTGTGAGTTCCGTTTGGGACATTTAGAGTTTGAATTACGTACAAAACCACCAAGCTAGAAACATTTGCTTACACTGAACTTGTTAATAGAACTTTAACTGGCAAAGAAGCAGGATCTGATTTTACTCAAGGCCAAAGTTAAGTGCATTTCCTAAGCCCTTTTTGATAGATTGACTATGAAATGATAATAAATTTAATAGTTTTGTAAATGTAAGCTTTGAACAAGGAGACTATTTACTCATTATTTTATGTCTAGAGGCTTTAATTTATTAACTAAAATATTTTATTTGAAGTATTTGAAGGAGGAAGGAAGGGAGGGAGGGAGGCAGTAAGAGAGAAAGAGAGAGATGTTTAATCATTAAGCTAAATTTGGCTAAATCAAGCAGAAAGAGCAGGTTATTTCTAGCACTGCGTAGCTGCTTTTATCAGATATAAAGAGATGGAAGAATGTTAGTTATTCCTTTAAAAAACACAAGAAGTATTCATTATTTATGATAATAAAAGTGTCCTCTTTTTAAGAAATTAAGAAAAATTTATTTCCCATCTCTGGTAAATTCCCATTTATCCTTTAGTTTTAAGCTGAAGTTCCTCAGGAAAGCATACTCTGACTAGTTAGGCTGCCCTCATACCTGATGGTATCTGTACTTCTCCTTTGTTGAACTTATAGTATAGTTAATTAATACTTTTGTGTAATTATGTATTTAACATCTACCTTCCTTATTATGCCTAAGTTTCATGAGGGCAAGGATTCAGTCTATGTTATTCCCATTTGCATTCTCAGTTTGTAGCATATTCTTTAGCACAGAGTAGATGCTTGGTGAATAACTGTTGAATGATGAGTGGATAAATGAAAATAAAATGTCCACAATCTCAATACTCAAGACTAAAAACTGACAACATAAAAAACAAAACAAACAACAAAAACAACAACAACTTGAAATTATCTAAATGTCCATCAACATGGTACTGGTTAGACCATGATGGGATAGCCAGCCACAGAGTGGAATGAGGGAAAGCTGACTGTTAAATGTATGTGGTGAATACGATATGCCAATATGAACAGTTTTTTTCTGAATGGATGGATACCCAATATACCAAGATGGTAACCTTTGTGAAGAGGGACTATAGATGAGGAAAGAGGAGAGCTGTGCTTTTCATTGTATACTGTGCAGAATATTTTACTCTTTGCATATTGTATTATTTTATGCTTTAAAAAATTAACTAGAGTTAATTGGGTGGTGGCATATTGCTGTATTTGTTTTCCTCATAATACATTTTGGTATTAAGCCAAATAAATATCTTGTTTTGATTAAAAATAATGTAAGATTTTAGTTAGCTTCCTTCTTATTTTAATCTATTTTTACATGGTTGAGAAATCACTCCATATACAATTTTCTACAGTGTCTTTTCACTTAGTATTGTCTAGTTTTTATTTTAGTGATTTTTTATTTTTCCTTAAGATGTTATATAAATCCATGATTAAAAAGAAAAGTTGAAGTAATAGGGAAGAATGGAGAATAAAGTCTTCTAAGACTCCAGTCTTCATTTTCAGATCTCCAGGCAATAACCACTTCTATCAGTATAAGTACATGTAGTAATACTTGTAGTGCTACTGTGACAAATTACCACAAACTCATTGGCTTAAAACAAAACAAATTTATTATCTTACAACTCTAGAGATCAGAAGTCCAAAATGGATGTGGAGAGCTGAGTTTCTTTCGGAGGTGCTAGGGGAGAATGCATTTCCTTGCCTTTGCCAGCTTCTAGAAGCTATTTCTATTCCCTGGCCTGTGACTCTTCACTGTGACAACTGCTTCTTCTTCTTCTTCTTTTTTTTTTTAAGATTTATTTTATTGTTTTTGACAGAGAGAGAGATAGAGACAGAGAGACAGAAGGGGGAAAGCCCAGAGCAATCTTGATAGTTGCCAGTCTCCATAGTTGCACGTCATCAGTTTTTCAACATAGTCTCATTCCACACAGATGGGCACGGAGTCACACAGGGCAGGAATCGGGCCAGGGCCCTCCAGCATGGGAGACATGACCTTGTGAGCCGGGGGCTGAAGTGGGAGCCTCCTACGTGGAAGCTCGCCCTGGCAAGAACTGAACTGGAAGCTCCCCGCATGGAAAGCACTCCTCAGTTCAGCGTATGGGTCTGCACGAGCCAAGGCCAGGACAAGGTCTTGATCCTCAAACCTTGGGGCTGCAAAGTGAACACTTAACCCTCTGAGCCATTCCAGTCTCCCCGACAACTGCTCCTGCTACCACATCTCTTTCTTTTCACTAACCCTCTTGCCCTCCTCTTATAAAAATTCCTCTGATTACATTGGACTCACGCAGATAATTCAATATAATCTTCCCAACACAAGATCTTTAATTTCACCAGCAAAGTCCCTTTTGTCATGCTAGGTAACTTATTTCACAGGTCCTAGGAACTAAGACATTTACATTTTTGAGGAGTCATTATTTTGCTAACAGTCTCCTATCAAACACACAACTTCAACCCCTCTGCACAACTTCAACCTCAATGTCTTTCTAAGGAGGTCTTTCAGGATGTCCCACACTTGACTAAACATGGAATAGTAAAAATATTTATTATATGTCCTTGGGACCTCAGAGAATCTCACAAAATGCTTAATGAATAAAAGCAATATGCAAGCGAATAAAAATCAATTGAATAAAACCAATTGCACTTGTAGGAAATATTCAGCTCATGGAGAATGGAACTCTATCAGTTAGCTTTATATTAATAGAAGCAGTGGCTTCTTGATTGGCAAGGGAGGATCATACTTCTAATGAGACACTGAGTTTTACATCACTAAAGCATGCAACATGATTTTCTGTCCAGGTCATAATGGCATTATAGTGACAACACAAGATTTCCAAAAATCAGACTTTGAAGGGCAGTTGCTGTACTCTTGCATTAAAGCAATGTTTTTATGAGTTAGTTCTGAAGCTAATGAGAAGGTTATGAGATGGAAATTGATTATAGCAGAACAACAAACTACTACTAAATGGCTCGCTGGAAGGAAGAAAGAAAAATATTTGAGGCCAAACTGAAATGGAATTTAAGTGGTCCAATGTCAAAATCAGTACTAGGAAATCATACAAATATACCAGAAAGAAGGCCCTTTTGCTTTATTTTAATTGATTTTTCTATTGTATTGCATTATATATTTAATTTCCTTTCATCAAATTTTATCTTGCCCAAAGAAACATTTTGACTGTTAGATATGAAATGTTTCCATCAAAAACTTCTGCTGATTGTTGCAGCAAACAGACCTGCCTGCAGCAATTAAACTATGTAGTATACATCACATTGCAAAATTTCTCAGGGACCGTGTTCTGAACTTGATTAAATTTATCCTTTCCTCTCATTTTATTTTGTGTCAACATTTATCTAGTAGTCACAAAAGTATCTATAATAAGTTTGTCTTCTAAATGCTCTGGGTAAGTATTTATACCAGGCCTCACTTGTGTATGTATCCTAAACCCTTTTAACTTTCTGTGATTCTTAGATTTAAAAAACAAATGGCACTACTATGCATTCAATTGCACAAGCCAAATATCCAAAAATCATTCTTGCTACTGTACCTTCTCCTACGTCACAAATATAATCCATCATCATGTTCTATTGATCATAATATTCAAATCCTTTTTGGCTCTCTCCACTTTTCATCATGTCCACTCTTACCTCTTTGGTCATGGCTGCCATTACCTGGAATGGATCAATGACCTCCCAAATACTCTATTTGTGGCCATTCTCCTTGTTGGAGCCTGCATGATCTTTACTATTTTGAGTCTTTCTATGACTTGACTCTCAAGGCTTTGAAGGGAGATGGCACCTGCTTAGCAATGCACTTTCATCTTTTTTTTTTTTTAAAGATTTATTTCATTGTTCTTGACAGAGACAGAGAGACAGAGACAGAGAGAAGGGGGAAGGCCCAGAGCAGTCTCCGTAGCTGTACCCTATCAGCTTTCAACATGGTTTCATTCCACACAGGTGGGCGGGGTTCATGCAGCTTGGAAACCAGGATGGAGGCCTCCCCTACGGGATGCATGTCCCCCTGAGCCAGGGTCCAAACTAGGGGCTGAACCAGAGGTCTCTTACATGAAAAGCCTGCCCTAGAGAGAGCTGAACTGGGGGTCTGCTTCATGGGAAGCATATCCCAGTTCAGCATATGGATCTGCATGGGCTGGGGCCGGGGCTACAAAGTGAGCACTCAACTTGCTGAGCCATCCCAGCTTCCCCCCAACTTCCATCTTGCATCACTCTTTCATTCTTTGAACTGCCAGCCTAAAGTTCATTCAAAAAGTTTATCCAATAAGCCAACCTCCCTTCTCCTATAGGTTCTTTGCAAGAGCTATTTTCTCTTCCTTGAAAGCTCTTTCCTCTCCTCCATCTTTGCCGCATTAACTTATCAATTTTAGCTCTTCCCATTTCTTCAGGAAAATGTACTCTGGTTTTTCTTACAAGATTGGGGCCATCACTAGAAACTCTCGTTAGACTTTTCCATTTGTTTAAATGCTTCTATTCTTTTAAATTTTTTAAAGAGATTTATTTTATTGTTTTTAGGGAAGGTGAGAGAAAGAGAGTGGGGAGTGGGGGAGGGCCCAAAGCAGTCTCCATAGTTGTACATCATTAGTGGTGACATAGTTTCATTCCACACAGATGGACATGGGGCCTCGTGGGGCAGGAACTGAAGTGGAGCCCTCCTGCATGGGAAGTGAGAGCCTTCACCACCATCCTGGTCATTACCGGTTGCACCACAGTTCAGCATATGGGTTTGTATGGGCTAGGGTCAGGATTAGATCCCTGAACCTTGTGGTTGTGAGGCAAGCGCTCAACCTGTTGAGCTATCTTGGCATATCCCAATGCTTCTATTCTTAATGTCTGCTTCCCCTAGACTGTAAGCTTCATGAAGACAGGGGCTTGCTCAGGTTTTGCTCTCTCTTCTATTGTCTGTAACTAGCACAATTCCTGGTACATAATTGGTTCTCAATAAATATTCATTGAGTGAATGAATAATATAATGGTGCAGAAAGAGGAGGGGAGAGAAAAAGAGAATGAAAAGGAGATATAGTAGGAGTATAGGTAAATGAAGAAAGCAAAAATAAACAGTGACCTAACATTAGAGCTAATCAATCAATACTTGTTATTACTTGATTGAAGAACAATAGTAAAACAGCATGGATAGACTTTATGATGTCCAAAACTTACCCTGAAATTTTCCTCTTATGGTATATTTATTTTGAGGGTCAGACATAAAAACTTTTACTAGAGAAACCATGAATGAATATGGATACTGTGATTTTGATCTAATAATGAAATGCTGTTTTCTCTTTTGTTTTATTTTATTATTAAATTTGTTGGGGTGACATTGGTTAATAAAATTACATAGGTTTTGAGTGTACAATTCTATAATGCTTCCTCTGTGTGCTGCACTGTGTGCTCACCACTCAGTTCTCCTTCTGTCACCATATATTTGACCCCCCCACCTCCTCAACCAAGCCCCTCCCCCTCTGACCCATGGAACCACTAAACTCTTTTCTAGTCCATGAGTTTTGTTTCTTTGTCTTGTTACTTTGTTGCTTTCCATTTTACAACTCATTTATGAGTGGTTATATGGTTCTTGATTTTTTCTGTCTGACTTATTTTGTGTAGCATGATAATTTCAAAATTTATACATTTTGTGGCAAATGGCAACATTTTATCTTTTCTTATGGCCAACTAATATTTCATTGTGTATATGTACCACATCTTGTTTATACAGTCATCTATCAAAGGATATTCTGGTTGTTTCCATGTCCTTGCCACCATGAATAATGCTGGCATAAACATCAGGGAACATTAATTAAATCTTTTTCTTTTTTTTAAAGATTTTTATTGTTTTTGACAAAGAAAGAGATACAGACAGACAGAGAGAAGGTGGAGGACCCAGAACAGTCTCCATAGTTGCACATCATTTGTTTTTCCACATAGTTTCATTCCACAGGTGGGCACAGAGCTGCATAGGGCAAGAACTGGGCCGGGGTCTCACCCCGGTGAGAACTGAACTGGGGGCACTCCCCAGTTCAGCATATGGGTCCCCACGGGCCGGGGCCAGGATTCGATCCTCGGTCCCCGGGGCTGCAAAGTGAGCGCTTAACCTACTGAGCCATCCTGGTTTCCCCATAAATTATACCTTTGCAGACAAAGTTTTCACATTTTGTGGGTGGATACCCAAGATGGCTGGGTCATATGGTAACTCTATTCTTAATTTCTTGAGGAACTTTCATACTGTCTTCTATAATGGTTGTACCAATTTACATTCCCACCAGCATTGTATGAGGGTTCCTTTTTCCTTCATAGCCTCTCCAACACCTGTTATTTGTCTTGTTGATAGCCATTCTAAGAAGTGTGAAGTGATATTTCATTGTGGTTTTGATTTGCATTTCTCTAATTGCTAGTGAAGTTGAGCATTTTTTTCATACATCTGCTGGCTCTTTGTGTGTCTTCCTGGGAGAAATGTCTGTTTAGGTTCTCTGCACATTTTTTAATTGGGTAGATGGGTTTTTGTTGTTGTTGTATTGTGTAAATTCTTTCTATATTTTGGACATTGGCCCCTTATCAGAGACATTATTTGCAAATATTTTTTCCATGTGGTTGTTGGTTATTTGTACTGTTGATGGTTTGCTGTGCACAAGATTTTTTATTTACTTTCTTTTTTAGTTGTTAAGTTACATTAATTAGTCACTTAGTGAATAACTAAATTGAATTCTAATCCAAATACTGACTCTGGTTAACAACTGTTTGTTTGTTTGCTTGTTTTTTGTTTTTTTGACTAAAATTGACATAGAACCTTGTATTAGTTTTAGGTGTACAACATAATGATTTGATATATGTACATATTGCAAAATTATTACCACGGTTACTTAACATCCATTACCACACAGAACTACAACTACTTTCTTTTTTTCTTGTGATAAGAACTTTTTTTTTTTTAAAGATTTATTTTATTGATTTTTGACAGAGAGAAACAGAGACAGAGAGAGACAGAGAGAAGGGGGAGAGCCCAGAGCAGCCATAGTTGACATTAGTTTTACATATAGTTTCACTCCACAGGCAGGCACAGGACTGTGCAGGGCAGGAACTGGGCCAGGAGCCTCCCACATAGGTCCTGGCAAGAACTGAACTGGGGGCACACCCCAGTTCAGCTTATGGGTCCGCATGGGCTGGGGCCGGGATTTGATCCTTGGTCCTTGGGGCTTAAAAGGGAGCGCTTTACCTGCTGAGCCATCCCAGCTTTCCTAATGACAAGAACTTTTAAGTACTACTTTCTTAGTGACCTTCAAATACAATATGACTTTGAATAACATTTTTATGTTGAACATAGTTTCCTTATAATGTTGTTGATGAGTAAAAAAAAGATTTACATCCAGCCTGGGCCACTGTCTGTGTAGAGTTCTTCCTGTGTCTGTGTGAGTTTTCTCTAGGTAACTCAGTTTTCTCCCACATCCCAAAGATCTGCACATAGGTGAACTGGTGTGCTATACAGCCCCAGTGTGAGCGAGAGAGTGTGTGTGTGTGTGTGTGTGTGTGTGTGTGTGTGTGTGTGTGTGCTCCCTGTGATATTAGGGCAGCCTGGCCAGGGTGGGCTTCTGCCAAATGCCCTGAGCTTCCAAGAGGGGATTTCATCACCCATGACCCTGAACTGGAATAAGCAGTTTGGAATGTAATGATATCATTTGTCTTTACTGATCTTTCTTAAATGAATGTACAGCTCACATTTATTTCAGTGTTTAATATTAGAAGTATTTTGGTCTGTATTTAGAAGTTTGGTTTTGTTCCTATGACCAGATATATTAGGTTGGTGCTAACATAAATGTGGTTTTTGTATTTTTGAAATTTGCCATTTGATATTAGAATACATTCTTAAATAAATGTAGTTATGTTATACATAATTTTAATGCATATTTCACACTTTATGCTTTTTTGCTAATGACTTAGTACTTGCTGTTTATTTTATATTTATTTTAGACTATGGAAATGATGTTAGACAAAAAGAAAATTTGAACTATTTTCTTAATCAAGTTCAAATTGGGTCATAAAGCAGCGGAGACAAGTCCCAAAATCAACAACATGTTTGGCCCAAGAATTGCTAATAATCATAGAGTGCAGTGGTGGTTCAAGAACTTTTTGACAGGAAATGAGGATGAGGTAGTTAATGTATGGCCATCGGAAGTTGACAACAACCCATTGAGAGCAATCATAGAAGCTGATCCTCTTACAACTACATGAGCAGTTCCTCAAGAACTCAACGTTGACCATTCTACAGTCAGTTGGCATTTGAAGCAAATTAGAAAGGTGAGAAAGCTTGATAAGTGGGTGCCTTGTGAGCTAAATGAAAATAAAAATAACCATTGAAGTGTAATCTTCTCTTATTCTATGTAACAACAATCAACCATTTCTTGGTCAGATTGTGACATGTGATAAAAAGTGGATTATATGACAACCAGCGATGACAAGCTCAGTGGTTGAACTGAGAAGAAGCTCCAAAGCACTTTCCAAAACCAAACTTGCACCAGAAAAAGGTCATGGTCACTATTTGGTGGTCTGCTTCTGGTCTGATCCACTATAGCTTTCTGAATCCTGGTGAAACTGTTCGATCTGAGGAGTATGTTCAGAAAATCAGTGAGATGCACTGAAAGCTGCAGCGCCTGCAACTGGCATTGGTTAGCGGAAAGGGCCCAATTCTTCTCCATGACAGCACCTGACTCCATGTTGTACAACCAACACTTCAAAAGTTGAACTAGTTAGGCTACAAAGTTTTGCCTCGTCTGCCATATTCACCCAACCTCTTGCCAGCTGACTATCACTTCTTCAAGCATCTTGACAACTTTTTGCAGGGAAAATACTTCCACAACTAGCAGGATGCAGAAAATGCTTTTAAAGAAAGAGTTCCTTGTAACTTGAAGCACGGATTTTTACCATACAGGAATATACAAACTTATTTCTCATTGACAAAAATGTGTTGATTGCAATGGTTCCTACTTTGATTAATAAAGATGTGTTTGAACCTAGTTATAATGATTTAAAATTCAGAGTCCAAAACCACAATTACTTTTGCACCATCCTAACATATTGTAGAAACTTAATTCTTATTTATATTAATTAGCCAATATTAAAGTTGTTTTCCTTATACATCATTTTGATTAAAGTTTCCAAGAGGGGAAACCAGGATGGCTCAGTGGGTTAAGCGCTCACTTTGCAGCCCCAGGGACTGGGGGTCAAATCGTGGCCCCGGCCTGTGCAGACCCATATGCTGAACTGGGGAGTGCCCCCAGTTTGGTTCTCACTGGGGTGAGACCCTGGCCCAGTTCCTGCCCTGTGTAACCCCACACCCACCTGTGGAATGAAACTATGTGGAAAAACCAATGATGTGCAATGGAGACTGCTCTGGGCCCTTCCCCTTCTCTGTCTTTGTATTCCTCTCTCTGTCAAAAACAATAAAAATAAATCTTAAAAAAAATAAAAGTGGGGGAAGCCGGGATGGCTCAGTGGGTTAAGTGCTCACTTTGCAGTGCTGGGGACCAGGGATCAAATCCTGCCCCTGGCCCGTGTGGAACCATATGCTGAACTAGGGAGCTCCCCCAGTTCAGTTCTCTGTCTCTGTCTCTGTATCTCTCTCTCTCTGTCAATAAATAAATAAATAAATAAATAATTAAATAAAAGTTTCCAAGAACCTATCAATGACATTAAGTGAGGACTTACTGTGCAGTAGTCCCTCCTTACCTGAGGGAAATTCTTTCCAAGACTTCCAATGGATGCCTGAAACCAGCAACAGTAATGAATCACATATGTACTATTTTTCCTACATATTCATGCCTATGATAAATCTTAATTTATAAATTAGGCACAGTAAGAGATTATCAACAAAAATAATAAAATACAGCAATTATAACAATGTACTGTAATATAATAAAAGTTATGTGAATGCAGTTTTTCTCTCTCTTAAACATCTTATGCTGTACTCACCTTTATTGTTATGATGTGATATGAGACAATGCCTACCTGATGAGGTAAAGTCGGGGACAAGCAGTATAGGCACTGTGACACAGTATTAAGTTAGTATAAGGGTTTTGTTTTTTAAGATTTAAAAAAATTTTGCACTTTATTTACTTTGACATTCAATATTATTTTATATTAATTTTAGGTAGATAGCATAGTGGTTAGACATTTATATAATTTAAGAAATGGTCCCCCTGACTAGTCTAGTACCCAAGTGGCCCTATTCATAGTTATTACCATCTTATTAACTACATTCCCTCTGCTTTATATCGCCATGACTATTTTGTAACTACCAATTTGAACTTAATCCCTCCACCCTTTTCACCCACCCCATCAACCCCTCTCCCATTGGACATCCATCAGAATGTTCTCTCTCTATATGAGTGTGTTTCTGTTTTGTATGTTAATTTTGTTCTTTAGATTCTACATATAAACAAAATCACATTGCATCTATCTTTCACCGTGTGACATACTTCACTCAGCAAAATACTCTCCAGGTCCATCTGTGCTGTGGCAGATGGCAAAAGCTCTTCTCTTTAATGGCTGAGTAATATTGCATTGTGTATATGTACCTCTATTCTTTATCCACTTATCCACTGATAGACACCGAGACTGCTTCCACATCTTAGCTATTGCAAACAATGCTGCAATAAACATATGGATGCATTTGTCCTCTCAAAGAAGCATTTCGGTTTCTTTGGATAAATACCCAGAAGTGGGATTACTGGGTCATTTTTTGGTCTCTTTATAGTCTTTGTTTTAAAGTCTATTTTTTCTGGTATAAATATTGACATCTTAGCTTTGTTTGTTTCCATTTTTATGAAATATTTTTTCTATCCCTTTATTTTCAGTCTGTGTGTGCCTTTTTAGCTGTAATCAGTCTCTTATAGACAGCATATATAAGAGTCTTGTTTTCTTATCCATTCAGCCATGTGTAAGGGTTATTTGAATATAAGCACTGTGATACTTGATCTTTGATCTGACAATCCAGATGACTACTAAGTGACTAACATGCGAGGAACTTACGCAGCATGGGTACTCCAGAGAAAGTGATGATTCAGTTCTTGGGCTGGATGCATAAGATTTCACCAGACTTCTCAGAACTATACACACTTTAATTAAAAGTTGTGAATTATTTTTGGAATATTCCATTTAATATTTTTGACTGTGTTTAACTGCAGATAACCAAAACCGGGGAAATCAAAACTGCGGATAGAAGGAGACTACTGTATACAATACAGTATTATTAACTACAGATTCCATACTGTCCATTACATTAACTTTTGACTACACGTCTTTCACACCCGCTTACTCCCCACCTCTGACAACCACTTATCAATCCTCTGTAGCTATGAGTATGGTTAACAATTCTAACCAAATTTTAAACAATGCTATGATATTTCACATATTAACAGGTTAAAAAATAATCATTACTTCCCATATGGAGTGGTATTTAAAACGGCTCATGTGCCCTACATTTAGGGATAAAGCTGGCTGTATCCCATGCTTGAAAATCAGTGTTTCAATGAAAAAGCAAAGAGAAATAGAAATCCACTTCTCTAACATGAAAATGAGTATTTATTTCAATCCAAGAGTTAATAATTGACTCAATGAAGAGGTGTTAAAATAATTTATTTTTAAACAAAATGAAATAAGCAAATCTTGCTATCAACATTATCAATTAGTTTGTTTTTATTTTTAAGATTTATTTTATTGATTTTTGACCGAGAGAAACAGAGACAGAGAGAGACCGAGAGAAGGGGGAGGGCCCAGAGCAGTCTCCATAGTTG
>PVKE010043134.1:0-13481 GCA_004027555.1 Craseonycteris thonglongyai | reverse complement strand
CTCATTGTGGTTTTTATTTGCATCTCCCTGATTGCTAGTGAAGTGGAGCATTTTTTCATATATCTGTTGGCCATATGTATGTCTTCCTGAGAAAAGTGTCTATTAAGGTCATCTGCCCATTTTTTAATTGGATTGCTTGTTTTTTTCTTGTTGAGTTGTTCAGGTTCTTTGTATATTTTTGATATTAGCCCCTTATCAGAGGCATTGTTTGCAAATATTTTCTCCCAGTTGGTTGGTTGCCTCTTTGCTTTGTTGATGGTTTCCTTTTCAGCACAGAAGCTTTTTAGCTTGATAAGGTCCCATTTGTTTATTTGTGCTTTTACTTCCCTTGCCAGTGAGGTCAGACTCATAAAGTCCTCCCTGAATCCCAGGTCTATAAATTTAGTGCCAATGTTTTCTTCTATGCAATTTATTGTTTCCTTTCTTATTTGGAGGTCTTTAATCCATTTTGAGTTTATTTTGGTATTTGGTGAGAGATCACAGTACACATTCAGCCTTTTGCATGTGGTTTTCCAATTTTCCCAGCACTATTTCCTGAAGAGGCTTTCTTTTCCCCACTGTATATTTTTCGCTCCTTTATCCAAAATGATCTGTCCATAAATTTGTGGGTTTATTACTGGGTTTTCAATTCTGTTCCATTGGTCCGTGGGTCTGTTTTTCTGCCAGTAGTAAGCTGTTTTGATTACTGAGGCTTTGTACTACAGATAAAAGTTAGGCAGTGAGATGCGCCCAACTGTATCCTTTTTTGTTAAGGTAGCTTTTGCAATTCATGGTCTTTTGTGGTTCCATACAAATTTGATGATTTTTTAAATCTATTTCTTGAAAGAATGACTGTGGGATTTTGATGGGAATGGCATTGAATCTGTATATTGCTTTGGGGAGTATGGCCATTTAAACTATGTTGATTCTTCCAATCCATGAACATGGAATGTCTTTCCATTTCTTTTATCCTCTTTAATTTCTTTTAAGAGTGTCTTATAGTTTTCAGTGTATAAGTCATTCATGTTCTTTGTTAGATTTATTCCTAGGTATTTCATTTTTTTGTTTGCAATGGCAAAGGGAATGGATCTTCTCATCTCTCTTTCTGAAGTTTCATTGTTGGCATACAAAAAGTGCAGTTGATATTGAGACATTGATTTTGTATCCTGCGACTCTACTGTATTTGTCTATTATTTGTAATAGATTTCTGATAGAGTCTTTAGAGTTTTCTATATACAGGATCATGTCATTTGCAAAGAGTGACAGTTTAACTTCTTCTCTCCCTATTCTAATATCTTTTATTCCTTTCTCGTGTCTGATTGCTCTGGGTAGAACTTCTAGAATTATGTTGAACAGCAGTGGTGACAGGGGGCATTCCTGTCTTGTTCCTTATTTTAGGAAAATAGGCTTCAGCTTTTCCCCACTCAGTATAATATTTGCTGAGGGTTTGTCATATTCGGCCTTTATTATGTTGTGGTACTTTCCTTCACTTCCCATTTTATTCAGTGTTTTTATTATAAATGGGTGTTGTATCTTGTCAAATGCTTTTTCTGCATCGATTGAGATAATCATGTGGTTTTTATCCTTTGTTTGGTTTATGTGCTGGATTACATTGATTGATTTGCATATGTTGAACCATCGTTGTGCCCCTGGGATGAATCCCACATGGTCATGGTGAATAATCTTTTTAATGCATTGCCGTATTCTGTTGGCTAAAATTTTATTTAAGATTTTTGCATCAGTGTTCATCAGTGAGATTGGCCTATAGTTTTCCTTTTTGGTATTGTCTTTCCCAGGTTTTGGTATTAGGGTGATATTAGCTTCATAGAAAGAGTTGGGTAGAACTGCCTCCTCTTGAATTTTCTGGAGTAGTTTGAGGAGGATGGGCATTAATTCTTCTTTGAATGACTGGTAGAATTCATTGGTAAAGCCATCTGGTCCAGGCCTTTTGCCTTTGGGAAATTTTTGGATAATTGTTTCAAGTTCTGTACTGTTGTTTGGTCTATTGAGGTTATCCAAATCTTCTTGGTTCAGTTTAGGTAAACTATGTTTCTAGTAATTTGTCCATTTCCTTTAGGTTGTCAAATTTGTTGTCATAGAGTCTGTCATAATAATCTGTTATAATTGTTTTTATTTCTGCAGCATCAGTTGCAATCTCTCCCCTATCGTCCCTTATTCTGGAAATATGAGCTTTTTCTCTTTGTCCTTTTGTGATCCTAGCCAGTGGTTTGTAGATTTTATTGAGTTTTTCAAAGAACCAGCTCTTTGTGGCGTTAATTTTATCTATTGTTTTTCTATTCTGAATTTCATATGTTCTGCTTTGAATTTTATTATTTCTTTTCTTCTGCTGGCTTTCGGGGACCTCTGTTCTTCCTTTTCTAGCTCTATAAGATGATATGTGAGCGTGCTTACTTGTAGTTTTTCTTGTTTCTTGAGATAGGCCTGTAATGATATAAATTTCCCTCTTAATACTGCTTTCACTGTGTCCCTGAATTTTTTGTACATCGTGTATTCATTGTCATTCATTTCTACAAATTTTTTATACTCTTGTTTAATTTTCTCTTTAATCCAGTCACTTTTTAATAGCATGTTGTTCAGTCTTCACGCATATGTGGTTCTCTCTGCACTTGATCTTTTGCAATAGATCTCAAGTTTCAACTCTTTATGTTCTGAGAATACACTTGGTATGATTTGGATGCCCTTAAATTTGGTGAGGTTGGATTTAAGTCTCAAGATGTGGTCTATCCTTGAAAATGTTCCGTGTGCACTAGAGTAAAATGTATAGCCCTTTGTTGTAGGATGGAATGACCTGTAAATGTCAATTATGTCCATTTCCTGCAAGGTATCATTTAAAGCTGGGATTTCCTTATTTATTTTCTGCTTGGATGATCTGTCAAATGTTGTCAGGGGGTGTTTAGATCCCCTACTATAATTGTATTTTTGTCAAATTCTCCTTTTAGATCTGTTAGTATTTGTTTTATAAATTTTGGTGCTTCCTGATTCAGAGTATGCATATTGATGAGTGTAATGTTTTCTTGTTGTATTGTCCCTTTTATCAAGATGTGATGTCCATCTTTATGTCTTATTATTATTTATTTATCCTAATGTCATTTTCATCAGAAATCAGTATGACCACTCCAGCTTTTCTCTGACTGCCATTTGCCTGGAGTATTGTTTTCCATCCTTTTACCTTGAGTCTATGTATGTCCCTGTGGGTGAGGTGTTCCTCTTGTTGGCAGCATATGGTTAGATTTTGTTTTTTAATCCAGTCTGCTACCCTGTGCCTCTTTATTGGTGAATTCAGTCCATTTACATTCAGGGTGATGATTGATATATGAGGATATCCTGTATCCATTTCTTCTGTCCTTTTTATTTTTTTGTTGTCCCAACTTTTCTCCATTTATTTTGAGTTCTTGATTCAGGTCGGATAGCCTCCTTCAGTATTTAGGGAGTGCCGGTTTTGAGCTGGAGAATTCCCTCAACTTCTGTATAGGCTTTATTTCCTCCTTCATATCTAAAGGTTAATTTTGCTGGATAATTAATTCTTGGCTGGAAATTTCTCTCTTTTAATATTTTGAAGATTGGGCTCCACTCCCTCCTGGCTTGCAAAGTTTCTGCTGATAAGTCTGTTGACAGCCTGATAGTTTTTCCTTTGAAAGTTATATTTTATTTTGCCTTGGAAGCCTTGAGGATTTTTTCTTTGTCATTGGTTTTTGTCATCTTCAGAACAATGTGCCTTGGATAAGATCTGCTAGGGTTTAGGTAGTTAGGGCTTCTGATTTCCTCTTGGATTTGGCGTGTAATTCTTTCCACAGGTTAGGGAAATTTTCATCCACTATTTGTTTCAGTAGACTCTGAGAAGATTTCATCTCGCTTCCTTCTGGTACCCCTATTATTCTAATATTGTTCTTTTTGATGGAGTCAGAGTGTTTTTGTAGGGCTCTTTTATTTCTCTTGATTCTCCTTTCCCTTTCTTCTTCCCTATGAGACATTTCCATGTTTGTATCTTCAATTTTACTCATTCTTTCCTCTAGCTGGTCAGCCCTGTGTCCTATGCTGGACAGTTCTTTTTTCAGCTTTCCCATGATGCCTTTCATTTCAAGGAGTTCCTTTTGGTTCTGCTCTGTAACTTCTCAATTTTATTGGTAAAGTACTCATTTTGCTCAGAAAATTTCTTGTTGAGGTTATTTAACTGTGTCTGGGTACTTTGCCAGCATTGCGTGAGCTCTCTGAGTGTCTTGAATTTTGCAGCCCTGAATTCTGTTTCACTTGATTTGATTCCAAGTGTGCAAGGTCCTTTACTAAAGACTGCCCCTGATCTTCTGGAGGGGCTTTGGATTTGAGGTGTGCATTGTGTTTGATATGGTTCTTTTTGCTTTAGGCATGAGTATGTTTTCCCTCTGGGGTTTGCGTATCATATGGGCTTCTCTTTATTTTTTCTTTTGGGCCCCATTGTGGGAGAAGGAGATTTTGGGAGAAGGTTGGGGGAAGCAGACAGCTTCTGTGTCCTGGTGCACTTCAGGTATCTGTCTTAGCTGTTAGATAGCAGGGTAGTAAAGGTTTTGCCAAGGGTGGGGGCATGTGAGTAGAAGCTAGGGTGGGACTGACACACAATAGCAGATTCCTCTGTCAGCAGGGGGCCTGGTGGTTCAGTGCAGGGGGTGGCGCAGGTGCTCAGGTCTTTCTTTCCTTGGCCTAGCTGCCCCTCCTTTAATCCTATCTGTAAACCACGCCCGCAGGGCAGCACTTGAATGGGCTGGGGCTTGGCAGAGGCCCCGGTCAACCTCACAGTCCCGTGCACAGGCTATGGCGCCGTGGCGTCCGGGTCGTCAGCCCAGGTGCGCCCGCGGGCTGCAGCGCCCCACCGGCCTGGTGGGTGGGACATCGAAAGCCCTGTTGTGCGCTCGTGAGCAGGCAGCAGTGCCGCAGTGGCCTGGTGGGCAGGGCGCTGAATGCCGGTCTCATGCACAGGCAGCTGCGCTGCAGCGGCCTGGTGAGCAGGGCACCCAAAGCTCGGTTGTGCACTGGCGATCTGGCATTATGCTTTAGGTTTGTCAGTAGTTGCTTTGTAAATCTTGGTACTTCTAGGTTGGGGGCATATATATTAATAAGTGTCATGTCTTCTTGTTACATTGTCTCATTTATCATTATAAAATGTCCATATTTGTTTCTTAATACTTTTTTGATTCTGAAGTCTGTTTCGTTAGATATAAATATGGCTACACCTGCTTTTCTGTAAATGTCATTTGCTTGGAGTATTTTTTCTGCCCTTTCACTTTGAGTCTGTGTTTGTCCTTGTGGCTGGGGTATGTCTCTTGTAGGCAGAATAAGGTTGGTTTTATTTTTTAATCCAGTTTGCTACTCAATGCCTTTTTATTGGTGAGTTTAGTCTGTTAACATTAGAGTGATGATTGATATATGAGGATTCCTTATAGCCATTTTATCTCTTTTCTTTTTTCTTTTAAAGATTTATTTTATTGTTTTTGACAGAGAGAGATAGAGACAGAGAGACAGAGAGACAGAGAGGAGGGGGAGAGCCCAGAGCAGTCTCCACAGTTGTACATCATCAGTTCTCAGCATGGTTTGTTCCACATACATGGGTGGGGGCTGCACAAGGGAACGGGGCTGGGGGCCTCCATCATGGGAGGCACACCCCCTTGATGCCTTGAGCCAGCGCCGAACCATGGTGTGAGAACCGAAGTAGGGGCCTTTCACATTGGAAGCATACCTCAGTTCAGATTCAATCCTTGGTCCCCGGCTCTGCAAAGCAAGTGTTTAACCCACTGAGCCATCCTGGCCCCCACCCCCACTTTTTTTTTATGATTTATTTTTATTGTTTTTGACAGAGAAAGACAGAGAGAGACAGAGAGAAGGGGAGGGCCCAGAGCATTCTCCAGAGTTGTATGTCATCTATTTTTTCAACATGGTTTTTTTCAACACAGGTGGGCGGGGACTGCACAGGGCGGGAATCAGGCTGAGGCCTCCAGTGTGGGAGGCACACCCCTTTGAGCCAGGGGCTGAACCGGTGGTAGTGGGGGGGGCAAGAACCAAACTGGGGGCCTCCTGCATGGGAAACACATTGCAGTTCAGCATATGGGTCTGCATGGGCTAGGACCAGGATTCGATCCTCGGTTCCCAGGGCTGCAAAGCAAGTGCTCAAACCCTCTGAGCCATCCCGGCTTCCCTTGGTAGGTTTTAAAAAAAATTGCTTCTGTGCTTTTTTGCTTTCTGTTGGTTGTTTTAGTTTGACTGTCTTTATGATTTTTTTTGTCTGTTTTCTGTTTTTTTTTTCCTTTAGTTGTGTGTCTCTGTTCTAAATTATCTTAGGTGGTTACCATGAGTTTCATGTAAAAGAAAGTTTCATATATGCAGTTGTCCCTTTTCCTAAGGATGCTTCTTATCTTTATTCTCTTTAGAAGTTTAAACCTTTACTTCCTCTCCTTTTATGTTTTTGTTGTCTCAGTTTATCCCTACAAATTTTTACTTTTTGTTTCAGGTTCAATAGTCTCCTTTAGTATTTCTTGAAATGCCATCCTTGTGCTGGAGAATTCTCTCAGCTTCTGTATGTCAGAAAAGATTTTTATTCCTCCTTTATGTCTAAAGGATAACTTTGCTGAGTAGATGGTTCTTAGCTGGTAATTTCTCTCCTTCAATAGTTTGAATACTTGATTTTACTTCCTCCTGGCTTGTAGAGTTTCTGTTGAGAAGTTTTAAGACAGTCTGATGGGATTTTCTAAATATGGTATTCTCTTTTTTGGCTGCCTTGAGGATTCTTTCTTTGTGTTTGACCTTTGACATCTTCAGTATAATGTGCCTTGGAGAATATCTGCTAGGGTTAAAGTAGCTAGGGGTCCTGTTTACTTCTTGGATTTGAGGTTCCAATTCTTTCCATAGATTCAGGAAGTTCTCATCTACTATTTGAGCAAATTGTCTGTGCCCATCTCATCCTCTGCTTCTTCCAGAATACCTATTATTCTTATGTTACTTTTACTAATGGAGTCAGATAGTTGTTGTAGAGATCTTTTATTTCTTTTAATTCTCAGGTTTCTCTCTTCCTTCAGTGACATTTCTATATTTCTGTGTTTGATAATTCTTTCCTCTATCTTGTTGGCTGTGCTTCCTATGCTATTAAAATTTTCATTTGTTTTTTAGAGATTTATTTTATTGTTTTTGACAGAGAGGGAGACAGAGACAGAGAGAGACAGACAGAAGGGGGAGGGCCCAGAGCAGTCTTCATAGTTGTATGTCATCAGTTTTTGACATAGTTTCATTCCACACAGGTGGACAGGGGGGCTGCGCCAGGTAGGAACCATGCTGTGGGCCTTCTGCATGGGAGGCACTCCTCTATGAGCCAGGGGCCATGCCGGGGGCTTCTCATATGGGAAGCTTTCCCTGGTAAGAACCGACCTCAGGGCACACCACAGTTCAGCAAAGCAGTCTGCATGGGCTGGGGCCAGGAGTTGAACTTTGGACCCCAGGGCTGCAAAGTGAACTCTTAACCTGCTGAGCCATCCTGGCTTCTCCCATTTTTTAATTTATTTTATTGTGTTTTTTTAATCTGTGAAATTTGCATTTGCTTCTTTTTCATAGCATCAATTTTCTTTCTGAGTACACTTAACTCCCCCTCTGCACTCTGCCAATATTCGTTGATCTTTTTGAGTATTTTTATAATTGCAGGCTTGAATTCTGTGTCAGTTAGATCATATATGTTCATATCTTCAAGTTTCCTTTCTGGAGATTGTAAATTTTCTTTCTGAGTACCTTTGTTCACTTGGATACTCATTGCTGTTGGAATGTTTTTATTTTTATTTTTATTTTTTTCCTGTGCATAAGAACTTTTCCCCTGGTAAATATGAAGAGATCTTTCTTTTGCT
Source organism: Craseonycteris thonglongyai (assembly GCA_004027555.1). Taxonomy (NCBI): domain Eukaryota; kingdom Metazoa; phylum Chordata; class Mammalia; order Chiroptera; family Craseonycteridae; genus Craseonycteris; species Craseonycteris thonglongyai. The sequence continues at coordinate 5,628 of PVKE010043134.1, read as the reverse complement.
TACCTGCTGGTGTCACTGTCGTGTCTTACATTAATTTCTCTTGGTTATTTATTTATTTTTTGGAATTCTCACTGTGGGAGACTTTCTAGAAGGTAGGCTTCTTGTCTTTTTTGCAGTTGCCTTGGTCTCTGTGTGCCTCCTCTTTGGGAGGATATGATATAGAGCATGATGGTATTCTGTACCTCTGAGATCCCACTGCGGTCAGAAGCTGCCATGCCTGTGCTTCACAGTTTTCCTGGATCCCTCTGCCAGAATCAGTGGGAAGGGTAAGGCCAGGTTTGTTAGAAAGGCACATGTTTGTTTGCATCACAGCGTTATGGCAGCTTCCCAGCTGCAGCTGACTAAATGCAGGCACTGGGCAGAGCAGTGGCGGTGAACTTTGGGAAAGAGCAAAGAGAAGCACCCAGGTTTTGTGTCCAGAGCCTCACAGTATGCCAGCTGGATCCCCACCCAATCAAGGGCTACTGCACACCTCAGCCACCAGCATGCTCCTGCCATATGCACTCTGGTCATTGGAACATACTTTGACTGTCCACTTCTGCTCTAGCTGCTGGCTCTAAGCACTCCCATGGCCCTACACTTCAGCCCCTTGCCCCACAGTGTCGCAGCTGTTCCTGTGCTCTGGCTGTCTGCGCTGCTCTCTGGCTTCTGCTGATGCCACACTCTGGTCTTCTGCACTGGGCTTTGGCCATTCTCCACGCTATGTCTGCTCTCCCTGAGTTCTTGCTGTGGCATCACACTTTAGCTGCCATCTACCCTGTGCTCTGCTCCTCCATACCTCTGCTTTTGTCAATTGTGGCCTCCAATGTGCCTGGAATTGTTGTGTACCTAGGGTCATACTCCCAAGCTCCCATTCAGTCTCTCCTTTGCTCATCTCTGGGTCAGTCTCTGATAGGTCTCTGGGTCCTGCTCCCTGACATGTCTCTGGCTGCTTCCTTCCCTTTTCTCTCACTCACCTGTCTTTCTCTGGCCTTTAGATATTTTCTTGTGATGAGTGGGTTTCTCAGCTGAGGTTGTGTGTTGCTTAGGGATTCTCTGGCTGGATTTTAGTTGTTCAATTTTTTATTCTTTCCAGGAGAGATTTCAAGAGCTCTCCTCATGCTGCCATCTTGATGACATCTCTAGATTTCTTGTTATGTTTATACCTAGGTACATAATTTTCTTTTCTCCTATCATTAAATGGTGGCTTCTCTTTCATGAAAATTTGTTGTTGTTGTAATTAATTTTTTTGTTTGTTTTAAAGATTTATTTTATTGTTTTGAGAGAAGGTGTAAGAGAGAGTAAGAGAGAAAATGAGGGGTCACCCAGAGCAGTCTCCATAGTTGTACATCATTAGTTGTGACATAGTTTCATTCCACACAGGTGGATGTGGGGATGTGCAGGATGTTAACTGGAATGGTGCCTCCCACATGGGAAGTGAGACCCTTTGCTGCTTTGCCATTCCAGTGGTTACCATTTGTTCAGCATATGGATTTGCATAGGCCCATACTGGGATTTGATTCTCACCTTTGTGGTTGTAAGGCAAGAGCTCAACCTGCTGAGTTATCTTGGCATCTCTGAGAATTTTTTTTAAGATTTATTTTATTGCTTTTGATAGAGAGAGAGGATGAGAGGGAGGGAGGGAGGGAGAGAGAGAGAGAAAGGGGAGAGAAGAGAGAGACATAGAGAAACAGAGATAGAGGGAGACAGAGAGAAGTGGGAGAGCCCAGAGCAGTCTCCATAGTTGTACATCATCAGTTTCAACATGGTTTCCTTCCACACAGGTGGGTGGGGGCTGCATAGGGTAGGAACTGGACCAGGGGCCTCTGTCATGGGAGACACACCCCAGTAAGAACTGAACTGGGGGCCTCCCATAAGGGAAGCACACCCCAGTTCAGCATATGGGTTTGCACTGGCTGAAGCTGGGACTGGGACAGGGATTGGGACCCAATCCTTGGACCTCAGGGCTGCAAAGTGAGCACTTAACTGCAAAGCAAGCACTTAATCTGCTGTGCCTGCCTGCTTCCTCTGTTTTTAAAAATATATTAAGGCTATTATTTTTTGTGTTAATTTTATAACCTGTTAGTTTACATAAATGCTCTTATCTTTTGTATCAATTAGTCTCTTGATCTTTAGGGTTTTCCAGATGCAACTTTTTGTCATTGGCAAATAAAGATTGTTTTAACTTCTTCTTTTCATTTTTAGGATCTCTAATAGTTTTCTGTTTTTGATAGAGAGAAGGGGGAGGGCCCAGAGAAGTCTCCATAGTTGACATTAGTTTTCCATACAGTTTTATTCCACAGGTGGGCGTGGGGCTGCACAGGGCAGGAACTGGGCCAAGAGCCTCCCACATAGGCCCTGGTAAGAACTGAACTGGGGGCACACCACAGTTCAGCATATGGGTCCACCTGGGCTGGAGCAGGAATTCGATCCTTGGTCTCTGGGGCTGCAAAGCAAGTGTTTAACCCACTGAGCCATCTCAGCTTCCCTTCATGTGGGTTTTTGCATTAATGTGTGTGTGTCTGCACCCATGCATGTATACATGCTTGTGTGCTTGTTTATCTTCTTTCTGGAACTCCTGCTATTCCTGTGATGAATTTTTGGGCTGTTATTCTGAGTTTATTTTTCTCTCTTGTTTTCCATCATTTTTTTTTAAGATTTATTGTTTGAGAGAAGAGAGAGAGAGAGAGAGAGAGAGAGAGAGAGAGAGAGAGAGAGAGAGAGAGAGAGAGAGAGAAGGGGGAGGGCTCAGAGCATTCTCTATAGTTGTTCATCATTAGTTCACATGGTTTCATTTTACATAGGTGGATGTGGGACCACAGAGGGTGGGAAATGAACCCGGGGCCTCCCTCATGGGAGATGAGAACCTTTGCCACTGAGCCCCTTTGGCAGTTACCAGTTTTGCCACAGTTGAGTATATGAGGTTTGCATAGGCCTGGGCCAGAAATTGAACCCTGGATCTCATGATTGTGAGGCAAGGGCTCAACCACTGAGCTATCCTGGAATTCCCCCATCATTGTCTTTTTCTTCTAGGATATTCCTCATTTTATTTACTAGATCATCTTTTTCATTTTTGCCCCAAATTTTTAAAATCCAAGAGCTCTTTGTTTTCTAAATGCTTTTATTTATTTTTTAAAAGGATCTTGTTCTTGTTTCTTGTATGTATTATCTGCTTATAAGACATTGATGATAGTGTTGTTATTTTTGTTGGTGTGATTTCTCCCTACAGTTTCTGTTTCTTCTAAGTTGATTTTTTGATTTGTCTGTTTTTATCTCTGTATTTCATGGTACAGGCTTTCCTCATATGTCAGTAATTTTAGGTTTCCTGCTCATGATTAAAAGTCAGTAAATTAAAGAGCTATTACATGGAATCTCTGAAGTTTAGCGTTGGCTTACTGATTTTGAGCTTCACCAAAGGTGATAGAATTGGGTTGTTTGTTGGAGAATCTTCTGGTATTAGGGTTTTTAGATATTGGAGAATGCTTGGGTCAGACAGAAGCAGTCTTCCAGCAGTGTGGGGCAAGGGAGGGGAATCTCACTCAGTACCAGTGTTTTGTGTGCTTCAATTACAGATCCAAAGGTCCTGTGCAGCTACCCATTTTGGAGCCTTAAATGATCTGGGGTGTGTGTTGGCTGGTTTTCAGTTTTTGCCTTGGCTGGCTTTCTTACAGTTCCAAAGCAAGTCACCACTGATCCTTCACTGTCTAGGGTCAAAATTTTGCTATTGCCTCCTCTTCTTTCCTTCCATATTGTGTGGTTCAATATACCTTTTAAAGAATCATTTTGCTTGGGTCTCAGTGGAGCTTTGGGAGAGAGTGAAATTTTAACCTGGAAATCAGAGTTCTCTTGATAATACTCAAAATTCATGAAGCCATACCTCATGATTTTATACTTACTAACCACAGAGCAAAAAACCCTGGCCAAGGAAGGTAAAATGGACAAATGTATTAGATAATGTGAAATTTACAGTTGAGATAGATAAAAGCATATTGAATTTAGATAAAATAATAAATTTGAACATACATATTGAACTTTGTGCTGTATGAACAGAGAACACCATTTTCTATTCAGCAACCCAAGGAACATTTGAAGAATTTGATCATGCATTAATTTATAATGTACTGTGTGTGGAGTGTGTATTATTTAGAAATCTATCATTAGGACCATAGAACAATTTTTGTTTTATCAAAACCATATTCTCAGGCAGTTGTCACATTTATTTTTTGTTTTTAAGATTTATTTTTGAGAGAGAAAAGATGGTGGCATGAGAGGAGAACCATGATACCTACCTGGGAGGAAACTTATGAACAAAGGGGAATCCACAGGGGAAACCCTGAGAAGCACCCTCAACTGAGAGAACCACACAATGCAGAACAATACCCAAAGGTTAGAGGAAAAAGAGGAGAGCAGAAGAGGGAAGGGAAAGGAGCAGTTTGGGGACAGGGACATGGAATGCAGCCCAGGGCAGGCAAAAGCAAAGGGGGATTGAGGACTGTGGTCAAAGTGGAGCTAGATTGAGGGTGGGCTGAAAGCTGAGACCTAAGGAGCATGGAAGCCCCACAAGACTGTGGACAATTTAACATCTGAACTCAAGGGGTGGCATGTGGTGCCCTAATCAGATCCCAGAGCCTGAGGTGGAACAGGGACTGTGGATCAGGGCAGCTGCACTTCCTGGGCTGGTGGGGAGAGAGCAGGGCACCAGCCCACAGCAGCTTGGCACCCTGATTTACAGAGGAGACACAGCTGAGCTCCTAGAGTTGACTGTGAGGGAGAACCTTTTGAAGACAGGGCTCTCAAAGTGAGGGCAGCAGCTCGAGTGGACATGGAAGCAGCATGCTTGGCTTCATTAGACATGCTTAGAGTCAATCCTGTGGTCTTTGCGACCCTGCAGAGTCCTTGGCAGAGCTGCGGCCCAGGCCTCTGCCAAGCCCTGCCTGCACCACTGCCGAGCTGCCGCCCTGCTGGCCGGCTCACAGATGAGAGTAAAAGTCAGACAATCAGAGAAGGAGAAAGACTCTCTGCCAAGCTCCGCCCTGCAGGCCCGGCACACAGACGCAATTAAAAAAGCAGCCATCAGAGGGGGTAAAGACTGGAATGGCTGAGCCCCGCCCACACTGAAACACCAGTGCCCCTGCTGGCAAAGGAATCTGCTATTGTGTCTCAGGCCCACCCTAGCTCCTACTCACATGCTCCTGCCCCCACCCCCGGCCGCACCTTCACTATTCTGCCTTCTAACAGCTAAGAGAGCAACGTAAAGAGCAACCCCAGGACTCAGAAACTGATGGCTTCTCCCAACCCTCTCCCAAAATCTCCTCCCACAACTGAGCCCATAAGAAAAAATAAAGAGAGGTGGAGAGCAAGATGGCGGCATGAGAGGAGAACCCAGACATCTACCTGGGAAGGGACTTACAAACAAAAAGGAACCCACAGGGGAAACCCTGAGAAGCACACTCAACTGAGAGAACCACACAACGCAGAACAACACACAAAGGTTAGAGGAAAAAGGGGAGAGCGGGAGAGGGAGGGAGAAGGAGCAGTTTGGGGACAGGAACGGAGCGCGGAGCGCGGCCCGGGGCTGGCGAGAACAAAGGGGGATTGGGGGACTACAGCCAAAGTGGAGCTAGACCCAGGGCGGGCTGGAAGCCGAGA
>PVKE010043133.1:0-13481 GCA_004027555.1 Craseonycteris thonglongyai | reverse complement strand
GGGGGGGGGGGGGGGGGGGGGGGGGGGGGGGGGGGGGGAGGGAGTGGCATCCCTGCCGAGAGGCACAAGGTGCCAAATACATGAATTCCAGAGACAGGCAAGTTTGAGGAATGGGAAATTCACACAGCCTCAAAGAAGCTTCTTACAAAATACATATTAACTACACAAGGAAAAAATAACTTTATGGTGGAGAAGCTCAGTAGACATGCCCTTAATCAACTGTTCACTGCTAACATCACCAATAATGGGACAAATAAAAGTCAGGCACCACTTGATGGGATAGACGCACTCAGAAGAAAACAGCACCACTTTTGCAGATAATGCCAAAGACGTGTAACCTGACCCTATTTATGAGAAACACAAACACAAACCAAGGATTAATGATTCAAATAACTGGCCTGCATTCCTCAAAAATGTCAAAGATAAAAAAGCAAGGAAAGAGAAGATGGTCCAGGGTAAAAGAGTCTTAAAGAGACATGACAACTCAATGCAAAATGTGATCCCAAAAAGGATCCTTTTGCTACAGAGGACTTTATGAGAATAACATGAACAAGGTCTAAGGATTACATGGTAGTGCTGTCTAAACGTTAATTCCCTGATTTTGAAGGCTCTGTTGTAGTTTTGTAGAATAACTTTACAGGAAACAAACGCTAAAGTATAAATAGGTGGGAGTGATGAGGCATCAAGTGAACAGCTTGCTAATAATTGGCTTAGAAAAAGAAAAAGATATTTTCAGTACTGCTCCTGCAGCTTTTCTATAAACACCCTTTTTTCTTCTCTTTTGTACGTTTTGAGGAGACTGGAGAGGCAGGCTGCTCAACAATATAAGAATATATAGTTGCCACAGAAAAACTTGCAAGGAATGAAAGGCTCTATAAAACATGGAATATGATTCTCTATCCACATGGAAGTATTTTATCCCTGATAGGAAATTAAAGGTCAGTTTTACGGGAACAATGTCAGGGGCAAGACCAATAATGATACTAAGTGGGGATTTTTTAATGTTTATATTAAAAGAACATTTATTTTAAAAGCCAAAGAGAAAAAAGAATACTCGCATGTAATTATATTTATACATCTTTCCCTACACATGGAGAAATAAGTGACATTGACTGAGAGCCACGTAATGGTCCTTGGTGCTTAAGGACTGTAAGTATTAGGTAGCACTCAGACTTTATCATTCTATTATTCACACACTACCCTATTTCCACCTAGAAAAGAAAAGTCCAACTTACCTCACAGAATTTTTAAATATCTATAATGCATCCAACACCCATTCATGATATAAAACACTCAGAAAGTCAGGAATAGGCGGTATTTTCTTCAGACACATAAAGAGCATCCACCAAAAATCTTATAGCTAACATCATACTTAGCAGTAAAACACTGAATTATTTCCCACTTAAGATCAGGAATCAGACAAGGATGTGCAATCTCACCTGTCATATTCAACAAAATGCAAAAAGGGCTAGGCAGCATAATGAAGAAAGAAAAGGAAATAAAATGTACATAAAGCAGAAAGAAAAAAATAAAACTGTCTCCTTTTTGCAGATAACATAAATATGTATGGAGAACAATCCCAAGGAATTTACCAAAAAGCTCGAGAAATCATCTAAAAAGCAAAAAGACCACCTAGCAAACGGGAGAAGATATTCACCAATGATACATCCAATAAACAGTTAATATCCAAAATTTATAAAGAACTCTTGCAACTCAACACCAAAAAAGCTAACAAAAATCAATTACCTTTATATATAGTAACAACAAATAAGTGAAACTGAAATCAAGAAGGCAATATTATTTACAACTGTCCCAAAGAAAATAAAGTACTTAGGTATAAATCTAACAAAATATGTACCAAATCTGTATGCCAGACATTATAAAATTTTGTTGAAAGAAATTAAAGTCCAAATCATTGGTAAGACTTAGCACGTTCGTGGATTGGAAGACCCAACAGAGTATAGATGTCAATTCTCCCCCCAAATTGATCTACAAAGTTGAACACAATTCCTATCAAAATACCAGCATCATTTTGGGCAGACAGACACATTTATTCTAAAATCTATATGGAAAGGAAAAGTCCCCAACATAGGCAAAACAGTTTTGAAAAGGAAGAGTCAAGTGGGAGGAATCAGTCTAGCGGGTTCCAGGCCTTCTTACACTCATACAGCTACAGTTAATCAAGACTGGGTGACGAAAGGAGCTCCTCCCAGGGAACACAAACAAGGACAGCAGATCAGCTGACTAAGAACTTAATCCACTGCCAGAAGAGGAAGTCTTCAATATTCACATCTTCCAGCATTAGCTATGACTGTGGACCAGTGACTACTTTTGAGTTATTTTCTAAGTGAGAGGATAGATTACAATTATCTTATTCCTCATCCACTGTGGTTTGCTGGGCATACTGAGATCACAAGTTTTCTCTTTTAGCCTTAAATCACAAGAGGACAAGCTGCAACCAGACCTGATGCAGAAAACCAGAAATCAAGCAGACATTGTAGATTCCGACGTAGATGCCAGGTGGTGACTATAGTCCCTGTAAAATGGATCCATAAAAAGAAGGTCGTATTTGGACTGGATTTTGGCTGGCCAAATTAATATATTTTGCAGATATTGTTACTAGCAAACCCAATACCTATTTCCAAATGCCTTCTTCCTTTCCCCATCTCTGCTATAGGCTGGAATGGCTGAATCACACACTCAGTCTTCCCTCCAGTTGGGGGACCATGTGAAACAGTCTGGGCCTTAACAATTAAGGGGATGTCTGCTGCACTGTGAGGCTTCCAGGAAGGCTTTCAGTTTCCTGGCAAAAATGAACAGAGATGCCGCTGTCAATTCGTGGCCCTTTGTGGCACCTCGGAAAGAAAGGGGATGCCTTAGAGCAATCATCTTGCAACCATGAAGGAAAAGCCAAGAAAATGACAGAACAAAAGCCCTGACCCTGATGAGCTGCTAAGCCAATGTTGGCAGGTGCCTACCTCCAAACTTTTTCTTTCGTAAGAAATGTAAATCCTCATTAGTTTAAGTCACTACTGATTAGTTGTTTTTTTACAGTGAAAAACATCCCTAACTAAATACAGGGTATGTTATATAACCATAAATTTTTTTTTTTTTTAAGATTTTTATTGTTTTTGACACAGAGAGACAGAGATAGAGAAAGGGGAGGGCCCAGAACAGTCTCCACAGTTGTAATTTACATCATTGGTTTTTCCACATAGTTTCATTCCACAGGTGGGCGTGCGGCTGCACAGGGCAGGAGATGGGCCAGGGTCTTACCCTGGTGAGAACTGAACTGGGGGCACTCCCTAGTTCAGCATATGGGTCCACTCAGGCCGGGACAGGGATTCGATCCTCAGTCCCCACGGCTTCAAAGTGAACGCTCAACCCACTGAGCCATCCCGGCTTCCCATAATAATTTATTTTTAAATAAGAATAATTTACTATTGCATTAATACTAGTAAAACATAACTGATATTTCTAAAGCTTTTTAGAGTACTTTCATAACAAAAATACTCATTTGGTAGTGTATGTTATAAAATACATTCCCACATATTATTTCAGTTACCCACTCTGAATCTCACTTCCTTTCTCTCATGCAACATGCACTTTTAAGTGCCTACTACGTGTTAGGTGTTCTTCTAGGTGCTGGGAAAACAGCAATCAAGATTTAGTGAAGGTCTCTGCTTCCAACCACCTTACTTTCTTGCAGGAAACTTATTTGCAAAATGAGGCAGATGAGAAATGAGCTCTCCCAACACCAACATTTATAAGGCAATGAAGCCAGGTTTGGCATACAACACAGGCATCAGGAAAAGAAACAATAAAGGCAGGGGCCTTCTGAATGAGACTACTCTAAATCAGTGAGTCTAGGAGGAAATAAAATGTAGTAAATCAGTGAGTCTAGGAGGAAATAAAATGTGGTAACAAATAACAGAATAAAAGAAGAAGGAAAAAAGGCTACTTAATGCACATCCTCAAGCCCCATTCTGCCTAAAGACAGCAAAAAGACATAGATCCTAAATCCAACTTTAATGGCTGGGGAACGGGGAACACAATTAAGGCAGGTCTTAAGACAGCTCTCGCTATTGTGTTAAGCCTACTCCAGGAAGAAAGGCTGATAAGCTAAAATTAGTCGAAGGGGAGCACATACAGTCTCCCAATTACAACTTTATAGAATCCGACTTAAGTTTTTTAACGTAACAGTCCACATTTTCTTCTATGATGGTATTTTATAATCTTCATTACAGCAAAATCTGTTTATGTTACATTCTACCCAGAAGCAATTCACTGACTGTAAATGCCTTACTTCTACCTAACCCATGGGGAAAATAGATCTAAATATTACAAATCACATAAGAGGGTTAAAATACACAGAATGCATTTGAGCCACATATGTCTAAATGCTATTAAACCATACCTCATAGCAATTTTATTGACTTTTTACACACTACCTATATAACTTGACTCATCAGAAAGCCTTAGTTTTCAGTAATTTGTCATAAATGAAAAAGACATTCAAACATTTTCAATTAACTTAGTGATGTTCACGTATTTGCCTGGTGAGAATGGTGGGAAAATTTCTATACTAATATACACACCACTGGAATTCTTGTACAACTGACCAATGCAGAAAAGATAAAAATGGATGCATCCTGGCTAAACATTTTAACTCACCTAGAAACTTTTCTCTAATAGCCTTCTTTATATTTGATACCTAAGAGGACTCAGGCAAATAATTTAAAATTATACAGTATAGTCAAGAGGAGTTTGCTGAAGTCAAACAGAACATATACCTGTTTCTAGATTAGTTATAAAAACAAATACCAGTATCATCTCTATGGTTTACTCTTACTGAAAGCTTCAACAAAAATAAAATAATTTTCCCTAAGATTTAACATTCTACAATATCTTTACCCAGAATACTTCAGAATTTTATCCTACAGCAATGAGAGCAAAGGCAAATATTATCTTTTTGAATGAAGTGTGCTAAGTATTCTGGGAAATAATGTTATTCTCACAAAACAGATGAACAGAGGAGGTAAGGAAATTCTATAAACCATAATCATAGGATCTATGCCAAAAAGCACAGAAGGATTAGGGACAGAATTCTGTTTCAACAAAGAAACTATCTCTATTCTATAGAAATAAATACAATAAACTCAATAAGACAAAAAAAAATGGCTTCCATATATTCAATGCAATGCAGAATTAAACATAGAAGCTTATGTAAAAAATTTAGTACTGAGTATTCCTATAATTTGAAATACTTCTCAAATTTTCATGTCTTATTTTTTCCCCACTATTCCATTTGTGGAAATGTTTTTAAATTAATTCTAACCCTCAGATATAATCTGTGAGATCATAGCTCAGTTTCATGAGTCTGTGGGGCTTGGGATGGTGACAAGTTGTTAAGAGAGCATTAAAGTAAAGAGAAGTAGAAATCCAGTGCATCAAAGGCAAGACTTTCATGCTATATACACAGGATGAAGCAGCAGCTGGACTCCCTGTCATCTACCTGGACATCTCTTGAATCAGAAGATAAAAAGAAGCATCTTCTGGAGGGAGGAAAAGTCTTAACAAAAACAGACAAAAAGAAAAAAAAAGGGGGGGGGAGGAAACAGTACTGTAGAACTATAGGAACAACAGTTGTGAAAGTTGAGGAAATAAAAGTGCAATTTAAAACAAAATAAAGATCAATGTGAAAATCCATCAATGTGACACACCACATAAACAAAAGAATAAAAATCACCTGATATCAATAGATGCAGTAAAAGCATTTAACAAGATAGTGCATTCATCAATGATTGAAAAAATAAAATGGATGCAGAAGAAATGTACATCAACATAATAACAGTCATATATGACAAACCCTAAGTGAATATCAGATTTAATGGTAAAAAACTGAAAGCTTTTCCTTTAAAATCAAGAATAAGACAAGGATGCCATCTCTCACCACTGCTATTCAACATTACTATTGAAGTCCTTCCTAGCCAGAGCAATCAGGCAAGAGGAACAAATACAAAGTAACCAAATTAGGAATGAAGAAGTCAAATTGTCACTTTTTGCAGACAACATGATTCTTTATATAGAAAACCCTAAAGACCCCACCAAAAACTATTAAAAACAATAATCAAATACAGTAAAATTGCAGGATACCAAGCCAATGTACAAAAATCCACTGTGTCCCTATATACTAATAATGATATTTCAAACAAAAATAAGTGAAAAAAAAAATCGTTTTGCAATGACAACAAAAAGAATAAACACCTAAGAATAAACTTAACAAATGATGTAAAGAATCTATATACTGAAATCTGAAATACATTATTAAAAGAAACTGAAGACACAAGGAAATGGAAAGATATTCTGTGTTCATGGACTGGCAGAATAAACATAGTAAAAATGACCATACAAAGTGATATACAAATTTAATGAAATCACAAAAGACACTGAATAGCCAACGCAATTCTGAGAAAGACAACAAGGCCAGAGGTATCACACTTCCTGACTTCAAATTATACTACAAAGTAACAATAATTAAAATAGAATGGTACTGGCAGATAAACAGATACACAGACAAATGTAACAAAATTGAGAACCCAGAATAAACCCATGTGTATTTGAGCAACTAATTTTTGACAGAGCAACCAAAGATATACAATGGAGAAAAGAAAGCCTCTTCAATAAATGGTGCTGGAAAAAATGGAAAGCCCCATGCAAAAGAACGAAACTAGACTGCTATCTGTCACCACAAATCAAAATTAACTCAAAATAGATTAAAGACCTAAATATAAGATCTGAAACAATAAACTGCATAGAAGAAAACGTAAGTACTAAACTTATGGATCTTGGTCTTAGAGAAGATTTTATGAATTTGATCTCAGAGGCAAGGAAAGTAAAAGCAAAAATAAATGAATGGGACTCTATGAAGCTAAAAAGCTGCATAGCAGAAGAAACCATCAACAAAATCATCAATAAAAGAAGCAACCAACCAAATGAATAGGAGAAGATATTTGCAAACAATGCCTCTACTAAGGCGCTAATATCCAAATATATAAAGAACTCGTACAACTCAACAACAACAAAATCCAATTAAAAAGAAGCCGTACAAACGGCCAGCAGATATATTAAAAAATAATCAACTTTTCTAGTTTTTAGGGAAATACAAATCAAACGCAGAAGAAGATATCACCTCACATTTGTAATAGCTATAATCAACTACACAAAGAATAACAAGTGCTGGAGAGGCTGTGGAGAAAAAGAACCCTTATACATTGCTGGTAGAGATTTATATTGGTCCAACCCCTATGGAAGACAGTATGGAGTTTCCTCGAAAAATTAAGAATAGAATTACCCTATGACCTTGCAATCCCTCTTCTAAGTATCTACCCCCAAAATTTGAAAACATTTATCCATAAAGATAGAGTTGCCAAAAAATAAGTATACACGTTTTAAGAAAGGAAAAAATTGTATTAAAATTGTAATGCTCAACATACACTGATATCAAAAGGTGAATACTTAGGGAAGCCGGGAAGGCTCAGTGTTTTGAGTGCTCGCTTTGCAGTCCTGGGAACCAGGGATTGAATCCCGGCCCTGGCCCCGGCCCCGGCCTGTGCGGATCCATATGCCGAACTGAGGAGTGCCCCCAGTTCGGTTCTCACCATAGTGAGACCCTGGCCCAGTGCCTGCCCTGTGCAGCCCCTGCCCACCTGTGGAATGAAACTATGTGGAAAAACCAATGATGTGCAACTGTGGAGACTGTTCTGGGCCCTCCCCTTTCTCTCTGTCTCTGTATCTCTCTCTCTCTGTCAAAAGCAATAAAAATAAATATCTTTAAAAAAAGGTGAATACAAGTCACATTTGACTTCTGCAATCAAAAGAAGTACTCCAAGTGGCTAGCATCAGCATCCAGACATTTCTGATTACAGCGAACTACTGCTTGAGCAATACTGCCCGAAGTGTTCACTTGGATCACTGCACATGCCGTTTCAATTTACCATGTGTCTCAAACTTATCAAGAATGGATGCAATTGTTAGGCGTGTGCAAGTTCTGTTGCATACTCATGCCTCCATTGTCATTGTACTTCCACAACATTCAAATTTCAAACACCACTTCAAAATGGTCTTGCGCTCCTCGAACGACAACCATGCTTCTGTCATTTTCTTGAACTGTCTGTCCTGCCTATCACATGGTGACGTTAGCATTCATTTGATTAGCACCATCTTGTGAGCAAACGTCACACTACACAATGCTACAGAAATTCAATTCAACTTCAAAAAATAATATATAGATAACATCTCTTAAAATACGGATGCATTTTTTTTGGCACTGTCGGTATGTACCCCTATGTTCATTGAAGCATTATTCATGGTGGCCAACAAATGGAAACAACAGAAGTGTCTTTTGGTAGATGGTTGGATAAAGATGTGGTACATACATACAATGGAATATTACCCAAGCATAAGAAAGGATAGTATATAATATTCCATTTGCAACAACATGGGTGGATCTTAAGATTATCATGCTAAGTGAAATAAAACAGAGAGAAAAAGTTAAGAACCATATGATTCCACTCATCTGTGGAATATAAGACTGAAAGCAACAAATGAGTTGTATAATTAGAATCTATGTAATTTTTAATAACCAATGTAACCCTAATAAATTTAATAAAAAACAAAAAAACAAAAAGAACAAGACAAAAACTCATAAACACAGAGAAGAGGTAGAAAAGGGTAAAGGGTATCAAATACAAGGTAACAGAGGTAGATTTAACTTTAGATGGTAAATACACAATGCAATATACAGATGACGTATCACAGAACTGTATACTTGAAACCTATAATGTTTTGGTTTTATGAGGAATCTAATCTTAAGTAACTTGGCCAAGGTCACATATCACCAAGTAGTAAAGCAGGGAATGTGCATAGCACTCTGACTCTAAACTCTGCAACCTTCGTTGCCACAGTGTCAAATGTATTTAAAAGTACATCAAAATAGAGATGCTAGGATACCTCACCAGATTGAACGCTTGCCTTGCAACAGCAAGGTCCAAAGATCAATTCCCAGCCCCAGCCTGTGCGTTATAACCCACATGTTGAACTACAGCGCAACTGGTAACCACTAGGATGGCAGCAAAGGTTTTTGCCTCCCATGCAGGAGGCCCCCAGTTCAGTTCCCACCCCAGGCAGCCCCACAGCCCCCTGTGTGGAATGAAACCATGTCACAACTAATGATGTACAACTACATCATGGGCCCTCCTCCTTCTCTGTCTCTCTCTCACCTTCTCTCAAACAATAAAATAAATCTTAAAAAATAAATAAATAAATAAAAGCACATCAAAATATATCAGTAATGCAATAAGGATCTATTACATAGAGCTATTTTTTCTTTATGTCAGACACTATGGCTTAGAAAACCAACAAAACCTCCTCTATTAAATAACTAACCTTTGCCCTGATTTACTTGTAAAATATATATAGCAAGCATCTTGCACAGCTTGTAAGTTTCTGAATTGGTATACTACTCCTTCTGTAAACTATAGCAATAAGAATATTTTTAACAAGATTTGAATACAACATAGCAATTTCCCCTTCCCACTGATTTTGGGAGAGTATATTGTAAAAGTTCCATCTTAAAATCTTTTGTTCACTAGATAACTTATGTGCTATAAAAATAAGTCTAAGCCTACAGGCCATATTATTATTATTATATCGCATCTCACTCCCCTTGTCCTAAATGGACCACAACATAAACTTACTAGTTTGCTTTCTTTGCTTACAAAGTTAATTTATATACTGATTATCTTAAGATTTTTCTAAAATTATCATTCTTCTCAAATAAGGGTATATATTTCACTATAACTTTAAACTCTTTTCTGTTTGTTACTAAAAATGAATGGGCTTTCTGCATCAACAAACTGTGACTACAATGATTTATTTTAAAGGAAGCTATGCTGCTTGGCCCTGGAAATAAACAGTCTTATATTTCATTGCCTCACTAGCCAACAAAACACCTTAATATACATTTTTCTTCCCAAAAAAATCTATACAAAAAAAGTATAATTAGTCTCAAAAATATGCTTAGGCACAAAAACATTTTATTGAAAAAAGCTAGGCAAAAACAAGTTTCCTTCTATTTCAGATTAGTAAAAATACAAAAATAAAAAATCAACATGCCAGTTTCTAATGCAAATAATAGCTAATTTCTAATTAAGTCTCCATTTATAAAATGAGAGCTGTACTAGAAAACAACTAAGACAACAATACAATATTACATTTGTACTAAAGAAGCAGTAAGGCAGAAAGGGAAAAGGTTCTGGAGAAAAATGTACTGGGTCAAGGTAAAGGATGGCAAAATAATACAGAATCACTGAACCTATCTCATTACAATCCCAATGAACTAAACAAAAGAAATAAAATTAGCAAAGAAAATCATCATAAGTGGTCTAACCTGAGAAGGAGCCAAACAATCTGTAAACTTGAAAATTATCATCTGGAAGTAGAGTAAACAAATAAAACTGAAAACAAAATATTTCTATTACTAACCCAGTATCTCCACTCCCATTGCTCACATTATCCATCCAAAGTCAAAAAGAAATACTATGAGAATGAAAAGGTGAATGGATAAAATTCTCAAACATTTCATTCACAGTACCCCTTTTTAAAATAATCATCTAATGGTCACTTTTCATTCATTTTGAAAGCTATTCAAAAACACCAGACACTTTTAAAAATATTAGAATATTTTATTCTCATTTATAATCAGATGGTAGTTGAATATAATCTTTCTACCGTACTTATCTTTCCTTTTTGTAAATAAAAAAATTACAAGTTTTAAAGAGCCATTGGTTGGTTGTTTTCAGAAAACATGATTAGATTAGTTCCTTGATGGTGGATTCAAGTTTTTCCTTATTAACTCCAGAAAATTCACCCACGTTGTCCATTTTTTTAAATGGGAAGGTTGGTAAGCATGTGACATCACACTCTGAGGCAACATACTGACAGTCATACAGACCTACTTCAAGGAAACCATGTTGAAATACTTTTCAGAGGAGTGAAAGAAAGGCTTGATCGTTCTGCAAGGCCCACACCGCATGGCTGAGAAGCCAACTTCTGCAAAGTTACCTCCTGCACTGGTCAAAACTTGCTCTGCAGCATACTTGCTCTCAATCCATTTCACTGTTTTGGCGGCTGAGGTTTGATGAGCAACCATAACAACCATTGCAAAGTGCCAGATGGAGCTTAGAACCCAATTTTTAGTTGTAAAATATTTCAAACCTATGAGTAAAAACTTAGAATATACGATATCCATGAACACTGGGGTGGGGGATAGATTTCAGTATTAAAAAACTAGGTAAGCCACGAAAGAATGAAAATGATTCAGGAATGGAGAAGTCTTTATATGAAACAACTGAGAGTGAACGTGAGTCAATCCAAATACAGAACCAAAACTAAACAACAGAGAAGGGTGTCTGCTATGGGATAGGATAAAACTTGAAAAATCGCTTAAAAATAAGGAATTGTAATAAAATAGTTGGAGACACAGGTTAGAACTCATGTTTAACTTAAAATAGAAATATTTATACATATGTGTATATACTCAAAGAGACACATACCGGTATGTATTTCCTTGATCTGCCACCTGAGACAGTTTAAAATAAATGACAACAGTAGCAGTGAACTCATCTAGCATCCAATTCTTGGTTTCTGATACTGTTCTCCAATAACTGTCCTTGGAGAACTGGCCAAGTCTCAGAAAGGGTCAGAAAATACATAAACGAGCCTGGACTATCTTGTGTTGTCAGAAAGTGCTCAAAAACTAAGAAAAGGAAAAAAGAAATGGATGGGGGTATGTCAAAGAGATAGAGAAGCAAATGACAGATCTCCCAATGGCCAAAGCCTCATAGAACAATTTAAGTACAAAATAAATAAAGCTATATTGGATTATAATCCAAAGTATAAAATAAATATCTATGCATCCAGGGTGATATAAATAAATAGCTGAATAAATTAATACATGAGGGGAAAGAGGCAAATCTGTGTAGGAAATTCCACATAAATTATGTAAATACTCCATTCTAAAGGAGGGTAAGTAGTATAACTCCACACTCCTTAAGGGTGGGCTACACATAGTGACGTCTTTCAAAAGAATAGAGTTCAGAAAGGTAGGGGCAGTAATTTTTACAGTGAAGAAACCTGAGAAACAGTATTCTGGGCAGCTGATCAAGGTCAACATCAATAGTCATAAGTCATGTTGATAAGATATATGATATGATATATGAAATAATTATATGATGTGTGATGAAAATGGTACTTTACTTCTGTGGTCTTGCTCCCAAAATCCCATAATCCCTATTTGATCATGACAAAAACACCAGACAAATTCCAATAAAGAGACATCCTATAATATATTACTAGGAGTCTTTAAACTGTCAAGATCATATATAACAGTGAAAGCCTGAGAAACTGTCATAGCAAGAAGAGTCTAAGACATGACAATTAAATGTATGTAATTTAATATCCTAGATGGCATCCTAAAATGGAAAACGAACATTAGGCGAAAACAAAGGAAATTTGAAAAAACTATGGACTTTAGTCAATAATAACATATCAACATTGGCTCACTAATTGTAATGAATATATCATACTTACATAAGATGCTAATAATAGGGGAAGCTGTGGAGGAACAGAGGCATATGTAGGAACTCTCTGTACCATTTGCTCAATTTTTCTAGGTCTAAAACTATCCAAAAATAAATAAAGTCCATTAAGAGAAAAAAGTCATCTCTTATAAAGTCTGAAGTTCCCTTCCAAAATAAACAGGTGTTAGATAGGCAGAGAATATAGGCACAGTAAATATATGAGATCTCTCCAAAAAGTATTCAGCCACATAGTATGAAAAATAGAGGCATTTACTGAAGAAGATACAAGACATATTGTACATAGGACAATGACACTTCAGTCCCCTTCAAAGTAGGCAACTTGAGACCTCACACACTTCTCCCAGCGTCTCTTCCATTACACAAAACACTATAAAATATCTTGTTGAAATCACCATCAGCTGCCTCATGGTAGTTTAAATGCAATGGCTACCCAGTGCATAATTTTACTCAACGGTGTGGTGTCTAGCACCCCCACTGACTAGTACAGTGAAGGCATCATTGTTCACGCATGCGGATTCTATCTAGTCCACTCTCCTTGGCAGCCAGGTTACATGATGCCCCGCAAACAGTTCTCATTATACTGACAATGACTGGAATTTTCCCAGACAGACCTCGTTAAGTATGCTTGCTTTCTCATCTTCATTAATTCAACAGAAACTATCAAATGTTTAAAAAATAAGGGCTTTGTATTCATAAATATCATTTCAAATCTTCACTTCATCATTTATTAGCTATGTTATATTAGCCAAGATACTTAACCTCTAGAGCTCAATTTCCTCATTTATGATTTGAAGGTAATATTTACTTTGTAGATTTTTT
>PVKE010043132.1:0-13480 GCA_004027555.1 Craseonycteris thonglongyai | reverse complement strand
ACTGAGGATAGAATCCCGGCCTTGGCCGGTGCAGACCCATATACTGAACTGGGGAATGCCCCCAGTTCAGTTCTCACTGGGGCAAGACCCCGGCCCAGTTCCTGCCCCACATCCACCTGTGGAATAAACCTATGTGGAAAAACCAAAGATGTGCAACTATGGAGACTGTTCTGGGCCCTCCCCATTCTCTCTATCTCTGTCTCTGTATCTCTCTCTTTCTCTTTCTGTCAAAAACAATAAAAATAAATCTTTAAAAAAAAAAGTTAGATGCTCCATATATTTTCTGATTACTAAAGTAATCTTTGTTGACTGTAGAAACTTTGGAAAACAGATTAAAAAAAAAAAAAGATATCTGTTATCTTATTACAACAGTTACTTCCTTTTACCTTGCATCTCTCTCCTTATACTAGAATTTAATAAGAGATCGAATATAGGGAACAAAGTACAAAAAAGAATTCTTTTAAATCACACCAACATTGTAAACTGAGAAGGTAGAAAACCAGTTGTGTCCAAGATCGAAAAGGTATACTTTGGAAAGTTAATTCTACCAAGTTGATCCCAAGATGAGCAGACAATTTTTTAGTAACTGCTATACCCAAATATACACCCTAATTTTTTAGTATGCCTATCCAATTTCCTGTCCGTGTCACTGCTATTCTCCATTTCTATTTTTCTTCTTAAAAAAAATTCAGACAGGTGCATAATATATATAATACTAATAAGGTAAATAATATATAATAAAACTGACAAATATTTTCAAAACTGTATCTATAAGACCATGTAAAAATACTTTTAAAAATCTGCTTTAGCATCCTGTTCTAACCAGCATTTGAAGCCTAGGGATCCATATAACATTTTGAACACATCTCCACTATGGTACTTATTTAACATGATATAATATTTCATCCTATATATATATTTTAATCCTGTATTTGGTGTATTTGAAATAACTGGGTATTTTATGTGTATATACTCATATGTATTGGGCACTATTAGTGAACTGTCAACCAACATTTTACACATGGCTTAGGAGGTTCTGTATCAGACAAACAAAAAAGGAGGATAATAATATTCCAAAGAAGCTACACTGCTAAAACCAGATGGAGAGGAAAGTGTCTTTATGCAGGAAGAAGAAAGATGAGGCCAATGTAACATTCTAGCAATTGACTGGTACCTTCTTTTCAGGAAGCCCAGGCAGAAAGCTGATTCTTTTACATTTTCCTGCCTTTGTCTTCAAGAGGCTAAGTAGAACAAGAGCATGAATTCCCTGTGCCACATGTCAACTGAGTGAGGGCAGTATGACTGGCATTCTTCCAGTATTTGGCAGGGGTCATGTCAGACCCAACCCTGCTCACATACCTTGATACTGTGCCTCTACACGGCCAGGAGTGAAGAAAAGATCTTAAGAACAAATGTCATCACAGCAATTACTTAGCACATCATGGGATCCACAAGACTATAGAATCTCTATTGGTAAGACTATCCTTCCAATGGGATGCCGGGACATAGCACACCAGTTGGGCACTTGCCTTGTAATTGTGAGGTCCAGAGTTTGATTCCCAGCCCCGGTCCATGCAAACCCACATGCTGAACTGTGGCACAACTGGTAACCACCAGAATGGCTCAGTGGTGGAGGTTTTCGCCTCCCATGCAGGAGGCCCGCGGTTGAGTTCCCACCCCATGTGGCCCCATGTCCACCTGTGTGGAATGAAGCCACGTCAAACTAATGATGTTCAACTATGGAGACTGCTCTGGGCCCTCCCCACTTCTCTCTGTGTGTCTCTCACACCTTCTCTCAAAACAATAAAATTAATTAAAAAATAACAATAATAAAAAAAAAAAATTGGACTGCCATTGGACTGAGAGGTGGAGCTTGAATGGGAGGGCTATAGTGTGTTATGTTGTTATCTTATAGGCTTCTGAATAAGAGCTTGAAAGTCAGCAAAATTTAAGAAGGTAAGTCAGATAGGATTGGGATAAAATTATTCTATGCAATATATATGAAGCTCTGTAGAATGTGGTTGAATTTGGTGAGATACCCTCCTTGAAAAGTCTGAGCCTTTAAAGCAAGTGGTCATGGGAAGGCCAGGTTCCCAGATCCCAGTAGCTAAGCATGAGACTCAGGTCCTCAACTGGGATGTGAACTCATGGGATATCTACTGAGATAGTATGACTGCAGTCTCTCAGATAGTAACCTCTACTACATCAGCCCTTGACTAGCCTTTTATTCTTCAAGTCAGATATTCCCTTTCAATCCCTAACTTTAGCTGCCTAACTCAAGCATAATTCAAAAACCGAAAATAATTTTAATTTTCTATTTTGGACACAGACACCTATATTCTAATTTTCTCATTTCCTTCTTTCACACCTAAATGTGCTGTTAAAGAATGAAAATATACAAATGTGTCACAGAGTTTTTCCTTCTGTTTCCCTCACTGCACACATGAAGCCATTTTTAGGTCCTATCAGTTATACTTCCGAATATATCATGAATTTCTGCATGTCTGTCTCCATTGCAGCCACCTAAGTAAAAGCCACCATTATTTCTGACTGTGAGGTCAGGACCACTGCAGAGGAAATCAAACTGATCTCCCTGCTTCTACTCATGCTGTGTTGCAATCCATTCCTCACTCAACAGCCAAAGTGGTCATCTCAAAATATAAATCGTAACATAACCCTTGCTTACAACCCTACAATAGTTTTGATCATGTGCATTAAAAAATCCTTTTTGTAACCTTCAAAGTTGTACCTGATCTGGACCACTCTCCTGTCCTCAGCGTAAAGTCACTTTCACCAAATGAATCAACAAACATGCCACCAGACATGACAGGAAGTAGCACCAGCTGAGAGACCAGTGTTACATAGGCTGTGGGAGAGGCTTTGTGCAAAATCTCAGGAGGAAGCTGAATTTCTATATATTGAGTTTTATTAAAGGGAGTATCTCAATACAATGAATCAATCAAAAGTCAAGGAAGCAGCACCTTTTACTGAATTCATTAAACATGCCTTTCTTTGTCGGTAATAGAGAAGCAGTGCAGAATTTTAAGCACAGAATAAACTTGATTCTACTTGCATTTTAGAAATTAGAATTCTGGTTGCATTGGGAGGATATATTGAATGGGGTGAGGCTATAAAGAACAGTCAAAAGGCATCAAAATAACTCAGGAAACAGCCTTAAGGTTCCTAACACAAACCTTGGCGGGGAGAGATGTCACCTAATTGAAGAGCTATTTAGGTCAGACACCGCACAGGAATCTGGCGATTCACTCAAAGTAGGCGAAGAGATATTCTCTCCCAGCTGTTCAGTCTGGCAAGAAGGTTATGTACCTCTACAAATTTCATTCTATCTTCAACCAGGGCTCAGACCTTACAAGTTATATGGGACTTTAATGGCACCTACTGAGAAACTCAACATGCCACAAGCAGCCCACCCCCTCAGCATCCACAGTGACCTGCTGTTTCAAATACACTTGGGATGGAATGGATGTACTCAGGAGCCTCTGACTCCACTCCCAGGTCTATAGTTCTGTTCTTAACTCCTTTCTTCCCAGTGGATCGGGCACTCCTAAAAACACATCATCCCAAATTTCTCTAGCCTTCTCTAAGGCTAATTGTGCTTAACCATTTTTCTGCACAACAACCAAGTAGATAGATGTTTTGCTCCCATTTATAACTTTGATCATTATGGCAGCCATTCTCAATTTGATGCAGGGGTAGGAGGTAGTATAAGAGTCACCAAGGGGCCTTTAAAAAAACTACACATTCAGTCCTCTCCCTTGTTCTGATGGCCATCCACACACCCACCAAGGGAAGTGATCGAGTGGGAAAAGATTGAGAATCGCCTACTGCGTTACTTAAATACAAAGATAAGGGCCTATAAAATTAATTCAGTAATTAAGAAGAAGAAATACTATGGCAACCTACTTTATAAGAGTAAGAATTCTGAAATACAACAGTAGTATTCCATAGTGAACTGTTAGAGACATTACTCTGTGTTTTTGAAATATTTTTCTGATATTTCCTATGGTGATAAACATTTTCAGGTCTCAATCTACTTCTCAGCAGGAGCTACATAAAGTTTAATGAGGTAAATATTAGGATGCCCTCCCTACTGAGAAAATCTCAGTGTCATCTGAAAGAATCTAAAGTTAAGAAAGATAATGAAATTCTAGGAAAGAGCTTTAAAGTTGTCGATATTCAAATTCTTTAGAGAAAGAAATTCATATTTAATGACCAAAAATATACAAAAAAAAAAAAAAAAATATGTTTCCTCTTTCCACTATCACATCTGCATTTTTTTTTAAAGATTTATTTATTGTTTTTGACAGAGAGAGAGAGAGATACAGAGTCAGAGACAGAGAGAAGGGGGAGGGCCCAGAACAGTCTCCACAGTTGCACATCATTGGTTTTTCCACATAGTTTCATTCCACAGGTGGGTGGGGCTACACAGGGCAGGAACTGGGCCTGGGTCTCGCCCAGGTGAGAACTGAACTGGGGGCACTCCCCAGTTCAGCATATGGGTCCGCATGGGCCGGGGCCGGGATTCGATCCTCGGTCCCCAGGGCTGCAAAGTGAGCGCCTAAACCACTGAGCCATCCCGGCTTCCCAAGCATTTTTTTTTTTTACAAAAAATTTTAAAGAAAATATTGTAAGCAATCCTGAAAGGGAAATTAAGATAAATGAGTGAATTGCAATGAAATACAGTATGCCAGCTTAACAATAACATGCAATAATATAGACTCTTCCAAAGGGTGGTATTGGAGATGATTTTAAGTAATCAATGTTTATTTTAATGGTCAGTAACACAAGTAAATAACCACATCTGTGAAATCATTATTGTGATAACATTAAAGCAAGCAGAGGAATTCATAGACTTCTCATCTTACAGGCCTTATGCTTAGGAATGCTCTTGTTTTGAGTTTAAAGTAACTGAACCTGGTGACCTTTTTTTTTTTTTTAATAACAACTTTGAAATATATTGCCCACACCACAAAATTCACCCTTTTAAAGTGTATAATTCAGTGGTTTGAGTATATTCATCAGGTTCTACACTATCTAATTCCAGAACATCTTCACCACTCCAAAAATAAACCCACAACTATTTGTAGATTGTAGTGCCATTCCCCTCATCCCCAGTTCCTGGCAACAGCTAATCGACTTTCTGTCTCTCTGGATTTGCCTATTTTGGACATTTCAGAGAATTATACAATATGTGGCCTTTTGTGTCAGGCTTCTTTTGTTTTTAAGGTTCATCCATCTTTTAGCATGTATCAGTATTTCACTTCTTTTTATAGCCAAACAATATTCCATTAAATGACTGTACCACATTTTCATAACCCATTCATCAGTTGATGGATATTTGGGTTGTTTCCACTTTTTAGCTATCACAAATAATTTTTCTATGAACATTCACGCAAAAGGTTTTATGTGGACATATTTTCAATTTTCTTGGGTATATACCTAAGAAAACAATTGATGGGTCATTTGGTAAATCTATGTTTATGTTAACCTACTGAGAAACTGAAAAATGATTTTCCAAAGTGGCTGCATTATTTACAATCCCACCAGCAATGTATGAGGCTCCAATTTTCTCCATATTGTCACCAATACTTTACTGTCCTTTTTAAACATTATTATTGTAGCCATCCTAGTAGGTGGGAAGTGGTATCTCATTGTGGTTTTGATTTGCATTTCCCTAATAAATAGTGATGGCAACTTAATTCTTTGAAAGTATGCATGGTACAGATAATATTAATACATTTCTCTAGTGTCTGGTCTCATATACCACATTTCTTTGGGCATTACATGCTTTTTTAATCCTCTGCTACTCTCTGCAATGTGTGGTTTATTATGGGCTCCTTCCACACGGCTCAGCTCCTGTCTTAGGGGTGCCTCCCCAAAAGCCATGCCCTATGCCTCAAAGCCTACTTTCTTCTAACTTCTACAAAGCCAGCAGGCTCCACTTCTTCTCTGAGGTCTGGTCTTTATCAGGTTCCTGTTCCTACTCTGACAACACACATTCAGCTTTTCCTCACACAGCCCTGCCTGCACCAGAGCAGCTTCTGTCAGCCCTGCAGCTTCTCCCTTCCTCTCAGGTCCCTCTTCTGTTTCCCAGTCTCACATTCCACATTTCAAAACTCCTTTCTAATTTTTCCATATTCCAAACCACCTCTCTCTTTGACTCCAGTCTCCTCTATGCCCCCTCAAGCCCTTCCTCTCTATGTCCTTCCCTCATAACATGCCTTAGGCTACAATCCCTAAGGCCCAGTTAGTCCTTCACCTACCCTTTCTCCTTAGCACTCTTAACTTACCCTACTGCCTTTCTCTGCTCCCTCCTCTCTCAGTCTGAAGTCTGCCTGTCATTTGATTTGTAAGAGTAAAAGTCATGATGGAGAAAAGCTTTTCCAACTGAAGTGCTGTGTGTTTACCTGACTGGCTATGGGGTACCCAGACATTGTCAAACCTTATTCTCCTGTGTCTGTGAGGGTGTTTCTACATGAGATTAACATTTGAATGGGTAGAATGAGTAAAGTGGACTGCTTCCCTCAAGTTGGTGAGCCTCATCCATTCAAGTGAAGACCTACTACCTAACTAGAACAAATAAGGCTGAGTAAGAGGGTACTTCCTTGTCCTTCAGAGCTGTACCTGGTCTTCTGCACTGAGAAGGGAACTACACCATCAATTCGGCTGTCCTGGGTCTCCAGCTAGCCAACAACAGATCTTGGGGTTTTTCAGTCTTCATTATCATGTGAGCCAGCCAACACTTATGTGGGGGATGGGAAAGCGGGCATCAAATATATGGTGATGGAAAAAGAACTGACTCTGAGTGGTGAGTACACAACACAATAAATAAACGTGCTGTAGAATTGTACACCTGGAACCTATGTAATTTTTACCAACCAATGTCACCTCAATAAATTAAACAGTTAAAAAAAATAACTCACATTTGGATATATCCTATGATATATTGATAACAGAAAAAATGAGGCATATTTAAAATTTTAAGTTTCCTTGAGTAAAAACTGGCTGAATCTAGCAGCATCAAACCAAAAGTGATTAGGAGTTCTCCACTAACAGGAGCTAGAGAAAGACTTCTATAGAGGAGAGGTGGAAACAAAACAAGGAAATCATTTAATTAGCTATAGCTTAAAACCTAGTTGGCTATTTGCCACGGGTTTTCCTTAGGTTTAGATCTTGTAACCTGGAGGCATTTAATCGATTTAATAATATCTATCTCTCTATCTCTCCTACTGGCTCTGTTTCTGTGAAGAATTCATATATAGGTACTTAAGCCCTGGAAGCTCCTTAACCCTAAAAACAGATAGGCAAACAAGCAAAAACCATGCAAAGGAGTGTAGATATGGCCTAGTGAACAACGAAGAAAAAATGAGCACTTATGTTGGGGATTATGTTTACTAATACTACCATAGCACTAAGCAAGATAAATTGAAATAGCAAGATTATGAAAGTCAGGAGACTACAAAAACCAGGTCTACAATGATTCCTACCTAGGAGAATGAAAATGAAAACCTAAAAGATATTTCAAAGAAAGGAAATTGATTAAAAGCAAAAACAGAAGAGGAAATTTTAATTCCAAAGTTCCACTCTAAAAAGATGGTAGGGTCAGATAGAAATGCTAGAGTTGAGAGAGGAAAGTAGATTTGGGGGAGGGTGGTTACTTCTTAATTCTTTGGCATGCAAGAGATGTCTGATGGAGAAGATGATTAGTTCAATTTTGGGCATATGGCATTTGAGGTGATGGCAGACATCCAGGTACAGATGACATTCTTAAAAGATGAAATGGACAAAAGCTTCCTAAAATTAATTTAGGGTTCTACCATCCCACAGCAACATTTTGTGCTCACCAGAATAGATATTGTCTTCCTCAAGGTCATCACATGGGCATTAAGCATCAAAGTAACCAGCTACTGAACCATTGCTACCATGCAAGTACTTTATCAGCTTCATCGATAAAATCCTCAAATACTTCCCAAACTAAAGCTATTCATATAATCTACTAAGAACTTCCTTCATTTCCAATGTGATATAAATGTGGGCACTCACACATCCTAAGTATTTACATTGTGATAAAATAAAGCCAAAAGAAAAAAAAAGAAAGAACATGACCACCACAAATATTCAGTGTTCAAACCACAAGGTTGCTAACCCCCTAAATACCCTCTAGATGGGACTATGTCCTATATAAGCCTGATCTGGTGGGCACTCACTCACCAGTGTGTGAAGATATGGGTTGTTTCCTTCATGACACAACCACCACTTATATAACCATCTGCCTCTCTCAAAGGGGTCAAGGGCTTAATTAAATTGAAAATTTTCTTCCATAATATGGTTAAAAATTAATGTAGCACAACTGGAAACCAACAAAGGCTGCTGCCCAAATACATACATACACACTTTTACCATTGAAGCCAACCGCTAAAATCTTGGAGGCAATCTCCAAAGGCCTTGAAATGATGGTCTTCTTGCTTAATGTTCCAATAGGTAAAAGACTGGCAAGTGGCTGAGCAGTGACAACATCCATAGTACACACCATTATATAGTGTAAGCTGTAACTTTTTGCTAAGTTTATAATTAAAAAAAAAAAAAAGCCTTTCTTTGTGCCATATTTTACGACATCCCTAACAATGCCTTTATGAAATGCTGAGGGAAAGAGTCTCTGCTAATCTGGAGATTCTATATTTGTGCTTAACATGGCAGGAAGAGCCCTTCTAATACATATTAGGCTAGCATCTCTCTTTTTTAATCCCTTAAATTTGTGGCTAATTATTAAAAAAGCTGTAAATGAGGGTTAAATTTTTCCTTCTTCCCAGAAGGTGTACATTTTGGCAGACTATTTTCCAAAAATGGTCCAATATTTTCCATCCCACATGATCGTCTGCAATGTGACCTTGACACTCTCCCACCAGGAAGTAGCATCCAAATGTCTCAAATCTGGGCTGGACTTAATGATTCACTTATAACCAGTAGAATGTGACAAAGCAATAATAAATGAGTCTAGATCAGTAGAAAACGTGTACCTTCATTCTCAGTCTCTGGCATCCTCAGTCTGCAGATGCCACCATGGTGTGAAAAGACCAAACTACATGGAGAGGACACACAGGTCCTCTAGTCAACTGTCCCAGCCAAGCCCTGCCTTCAAGTCATTTCAATCCAGGCACCAGACGAGTAAAAAAGTCATCTCGGAAGTGCATTCTCCAACCCCAGTTGTTTCAACTCCCAGCTAATCAAATCACATCCAGCCACGCTCATCTTCCCATCTGAGGTCCCAGATATTGTGGAGCAAACCATCGCCCGCTGTCTCTTCTTTAAGTTCCTGACCCAAGAAGTTGTGAGGAGTAAATGGTTGTTGTTTTATACAAGTTTTTTTGGGTGATGTGAAAGGCAGCAATAGAAAACAGAGGAGTCATAGATAACTGGACTATGTATTAGCTAACATGGCTTTCCCTTTTTTTAATGACCATATTTCACATTTTTCTTTCCCTTTACTGAAATGTCGATTCCCAAATAAAATTTTGCCAATAATAAATGTCCACTCTTAATTTCCCTATTTATTTGGACAGGTCAATTTTAGAAACCATCATATCCAACAAAACCATTTCCTAGGGCTTGGTCTCCAAGCTTATTTGTTTTAAAATCTTCTTTGTAACATCCTCTCTTCTTACTGTAATTATTTCAGCTTCTCCACCTTTTTATTCCAATCTGTGTTTCATTAGGTCATGACTAAAGACATAATTACTTGAAGCAAGATGCTGTGTACCCAACTATAACCATGATAAGTAAACACTCTGTCAGGCATAGGAATTATTCAGCACTTATAAACAAAGCACTATACTAGTACATCAGATGTTTATCATTAGAAATGCTTTATTAATGAAAGATAGCTATATTGAATTTTCATATATCTAGACTCTCAGTCACAAGTATTATTTTGTCAGGAAAGCACATTTTAATGTTTTCAACAAAAAGATTATTCTTATTTGATATAAAATCTTAATATAAACCTCAAACAATTGCATTTGTATAAATATAACCTATTTTATAACCTGCTGCTATGTTGAACAGGTATAAGTTAGTCACTCATAAACCACAGAACAAAAAATCAAGCTCTTCATTTTTCTGATAGAACTTCATTTTCTTTATCAGTCTTTGTAACTATTTGGAAGAGAAAAACTTAATCCTGTTGTTTCTAAATATTTAGTCGCTTCTAGATTTAAATTAATTCAAAGTTCCCTCCTAGTACTTCTTCCCATCCCAAAATCTCCCTTCCACTTTTCACCCTGCTTAGCTGTGCCCTAAATATAAAATTCAGGGGTGGGTGCATGGAGATTCTGATTTTTTACTGGCATATGAGGGCTGTCTGGAAGGTATCCAGCCATTTAGTATAAAAAATAAGAGGCATTTTATGGCTGGATTTTTTCTGGACAGCCCTTGTATATTGAGAGTGAGCAAACTGTATATCTGGTCCATATATCCTCTAGCTAGTTCTGGAAAGTGTAGTGAGAAAACTCACTACTGAGCTGCCATGGCAGCTAAAGGCACTGGCAAGACAGTGGCTAAAATAATAGCCCAAGCAGTCTAGGACAAAGAACAAAGTGAAGAAAGGAGGGGTTGATGAATAGGGAGAAAAATGAAGAGAGAAAGAGACCACAGAATTGGTAAAATTTGAAAAAGGGAGAGAGACCTCAAAGGTTAAGAAGTTTAATCAACAAATACTTACATTTTAAGACTGAGAGGAAAATGTGTATGAAAAGGTCAAGAACTGTGAGGCTAGGAGGGTGTCAGAATGGCCACCATGGACAGTGACTCTCTGCTGAGGGTGAGAAGCAAGGAGACATGCAGGTAGACGAGCCAGTTGGCTGAAATCTCAAGAATTATATTTATACAGTCTAGGAGTAATGGTTTACAAGTTGCAATGAGAGCTGGAAGAAAGATGTCATCTCCAGGACCTTTGGGTGATGAAATGCATGAAAACAGTGGTCACCAGCAAAGGCAGCAGAAAAAGCAATACACTGGGAAGAGAGCCAGGTTTTCAATTCAAGTTAAGGAGACAGCGTTTAATAAAGAGACGTGGCTGCAGAGCCATTTGTTCAGCATGCTATAAGAGTTCTAGAGGGCAAGTATAAAAACCCTACAAGTGCCCCGGAAAAGGAAGCACACAACTGTCTGAGAATAAGCTAGATGACTCAGAGGACTGCATTTGCAGACAGGGCACAGGGACAGAGTTATAAGGCAAGATAGAAGGAACCTGCTAGAAGCTTCCATGATGTGCTCTGGCCTTGCCATTTGGAAAACAGCAGACTGTGGAACTTACACAGGATTCCAAATATTTTAGAGAGTGGTAACCAGAGTTAGACTTCTTATTTACAATTATATAACTGTGAGAAAGTTACCTCCTCAGTTTTCTTCCCATGAAGTGAAAAGCATACATCAAAAAGTTATGATGATGAAACATTATGTACAGTGTCTGATCCAAGTGGGGTACTATACACTTTTTGGTTTAAATGTTTTTGTCATTGATATGATCCTCACAAGAAACTGTAACCAGGTACACAGGGGAAAAGGCCCATCTCGTGGTAAATACCATCATGCTCAGTAGAGGAAATGAAAGGACTCAGATGCTCTTACTGGCATAGCCAGCGTTTCACTCAGACAGCACTGACACACAGAGGTTTACCAAATACTGCTTTGCCTCAGGTATTTTTTGTACATCTGTTAGAGTGCAAGCTCCAGAAGGACAAACTCCTCAATTTATTTGTGTCCCTCACAGTGTCTAGTAATCATTAGGTATTGTAAATGTGGATTTCACACTGATGAGTAACTATCCATAGAAATAAAATGAAATAGGCAAAGTTCCTCCCCTCAAAAATGTTAGTTCCAGTGGCTATATTTGGCTTAATATCTCTTCTTTCATTTAATAACTTCTATTGTAGTGTTCTTAAAGATGTTTAGGTTTTATAACATGTCATTTTCAGATTTAAGATTCAGTATCAGCCAACAAAAACAGGACATCCCCAAAAAGGAATCCCATACACCTTGTAAATTGTATTTTTATGTATGTTATTCACTATTTTTAGGATGAGAAACTGTGCAGAAGTTTTAAAGATTTATTTTTATTGTTTTTGATAGAGAGAGAGACACACAGAGACAGAGACAGAGAGAAGGGGGAGAGCCCAAAACAGTCTCTATAGTTGCACAACATTGGTTTTTCCACATAGTTTCATTCCACACAGGTGGGCACGAGGCTGCACAAGGGCAGGAACTGGGCCGGGGTCTCACCCTGGTGAGAACTGAACTGGGGGCACTCCCCAGTTCAGCATATGGGTCCGCATGGGCCGGGGCTTGATCCTCGGTCCCCAGGGCTGCAAAGTGGGCGCTTAACCCACTGAGTGATCCCGGTTTCCCTAAAAATTTTATATAATCAAGTTAATAAACAAGTTAGAAAAGACAGTTTGATCAAATAATTCATTTAAATACATCAGATTTTTCTTAAAAATTCTAGTCTCTTATTTAACATTTGTTGAATATCTATAATTATCTATTTGCCACTTAAAAACTTAAGCTTAAGCATAGTAAGATTCTACATTCTGAGACCACCTATCTCACCTTATTTAGCTATATGACTACAGAATGGCTACAAGTTAAATTCCAGCATCCATCTTCCTTCCCTGTTCCTCTATCACTGACCCCCTTCTTATAGTACAGGCATACCTCTTTTATTGCACAGTGCTTCACAGAGGTTGCACTTTTACAAACTGAAGGCAACACCCTCCATCAGCAAAAAGATTACAATTTATTTTACTGCAGCAGTCTAGAACTGAACCCACAATAACTTCAAGGTAAGCCTACCGGTATATCCTCTGCAATCCCTGACCCCATATTTAAATAACCAAACACATGTTCACACACACCCCTAATTACTTACAGCCTCAGAATCCCATTGATGCCCCTCTCACACAAAGAAAAGAATTCTCTTCCAACAGAAGCCACACTTTATGTTGCACCTATCTCATCATGGGATCTGGAATGAATGTGGGCATTCACCTAGATGCCCAATGCTGCCCTTTAAAAAGGACGACATAACATTCGCAAATCAACCAATGTAATCCAGCACATAAACCAAACAAAGGATAAAAACCACATGATTATCTCAATCGATGCAGAAAAAGCATTCGACAAGATACAACACCCGTTTATGATAAAAACACTGAATAAAATAGGAATTGAAGGAAAATATCTCAACATAATAAAGGCCATATATGACAAAACCCTCAGCAAATATTATACTGAATGGGGAAAAGCTGAAGCCTATTTTCCTAAAATCAGGAACAAGACAGGGATGCCCCCTGTCACCACTGCTGTTCAACATAGTTCTGGAAGTTCTAGCCAGAGCAATCAGACAAGAGAAAGGAATAAAAGGTATTAAAATTGGGAGAGAAGAAGTTAAACTGTCACTCTTTGC
>PVKE010043131.1:0-13482 GCA_004027555.1 Craseonycteris thonglongyai | reverse complement strand
TTCTTGTGGCAAGATGAAGGGGAAGCCGAAGCTGAAGCCACACCATCTGATTCGGAATTTGATCCATATGATGACTGTCTTACAAATGTACCACAAGAGGTCACTGATGAACTTATGATGTCAGAAGAAGAACATGATGAGGATTTTGAAGGATTTTAAGCTCACAATGCTCCTCTGCCTAGAAAAACCTCTTATCATCACAGTCAGTCACAAACAAGCGTTTTCTGCAAGTTCTTCATGTAATTTTCTTTCCAGATGATGCCATCATTGTTACTGTTCTCTTTCTGATTTCTTGTTTCTCGGTCAAGTTCATGGCATTGCCATTTGTGAAGAGACCTTCCATTTATCATATCAATGTATGGTATATTACGGTATGTTCGAAAAATGTCATTCATTAAAAATTTAATTAAAAAAAGAACTGGTGTTGCCTCGGAAGTGGGGGGTAGTCTTATACAGTGAATATAGGCCTAAACCTATGTTTTAACTGTAAAATTAGGGGGTCATCTTATACGCCTGGTCGTCTTATATGCCAGAAAATACGGTAAATGGAATCTTACAATATTTAACCTTATCAGATTAGTTTCTTTCTCTTAGAAATTTTCTGGCCTCTATTTATACTTTTATAGCTTTTCTCTGGACTTAATTGCTGACACTCTTGTTTAGTTGTTTTGTTTTAGATTTACTTTATTAAAAAATATTTTTTTCTGTAACTTATCACTCTGGATTATTAGTTTTGTCCTCCTCTACTCCCTATTGCACAGAAAAATATGTAACTCTGTACAATAGCTAATAGTAATTTTATTTGCTTTGTATTGAGAGTGTATTAAAATATTTAAATGTATTTGCATAATTTTTATGCTTCTTTCATTTTACAATGTCTCTTACTAATATTATTTCCCCTTTTATTTTTTCTCTATTTTAATCTTTTAATTTTCTTAATGTAGTGAATGTTTATCTTCTTTTTCTCTTCACCTCCCACTTCTATTGCACCTTTTCTGTTTCTTTTAGAACTAAGTTTTATCTTAACTGTTTAGCTTTTAATTTTTCTACTTAGATTTCTCTGTCACTGAGTTTACCTGCCCATCTTTCTCCCCCAATACTCATAATCCTTGAATAATTTGGTATTTTGATAACGATAATGTAGCCAGAGTGGTTAATAATAAAGAGAAAATTGTTCCAAATGTGAGTAAGGGCAAGGAGAGAAAATGGCTAAAAAAAACTCAAAGAGTATAACTGTATGGAAATGACTGCTTTAATAGCAAAGGTGTCACTAGGTAGATAGAACGTACTGAGCGTTATTTGGAGGGAGCAGGGGAAATATTATACATAATAAGACTTCATCTTTTTATCATGTTTACTGGTTGCCCCAGGGTTTATAATATGTACCTTTCATTAGAAAAAGTCTATTTTCAAATAGTATTGTATAACTTCACATATAATGCATAGATCTATTTTGCATGTAGTATAAACATCTAGTTAGTGTACAAATATGACTTGTAAGTTACCAATATGACTGATTATATCAAATGAACTTAGGATGGCAGTTGAAAAAGCTTCCTCTGGTCATAAACAGAAAACATGAGTATTTGTAAAAATAATAACTGTTATGGATTAAATATATCAAACATATTTAAATCTTTGAGTTACAGAGATGACTTGAAATAGGAAAAACATCATTTATCAGTTCTGGAGAACACTAGTGAACCTATTTAATATTTTGAAAATCATTCAGACTTCCACTCATCTTTTCTATACTAACTGTACCTTATTAAGTTAAACAAATTGTTTATGAGAGACAATGTATTCTTAGGGTATTATAAATCAAACTCATATATTTTAAAAAGTAATAACATTAAAATACTCAATTTTTGTAACTGAGTAAAATGCTGGTTCTAAGCAATGATTTAATATCATAAGTGTGGAAACAACTTGACTGTGTACCTCATGATGGAAGTACACAACAACAACTCTGAATTACTAGAAAAAATACCGACCCAGAATCTTATCAAGTCTCTCTGGGTCTAATTCTCTATTTATATAACATAGAAACATGTTCAATTATACCACAAGGAGACCATGTACAAAATGCTATGAGATGAACCACTGGTTTCTTTAACAAATAAATCACAAGGACAAAGAAAGGAGGGATGAAAAGAAAGCTATATATTAAATGAGGTTTGTCAAATAATTGCAATCTATTAACTTTATGGATCTTGACTCCAGCTAGTGGTTCTCAACCAAGGGTTTTTTTTGTTGTTGTTGTTTGTTTGTTTTTTTTACCCTAGGGAAATGTGAAAATATATGGAGAATTTTTTATTGTCACAACTGGGGATAGAGGGTAGGGGGTGTTTACTGGGTACAAGCCAGGGCTGTAGCTATATATTTTACAATGCACAGTACATCCACAGCATAGCAAATAATCCTCTGGCCTAAAATGTTAATAGTGCTGAGTTTGAAAAACTTTGATTTAAACAGAAAAGCTTTATAATATATTTGTTTTATTGTAGTACATTATAATTCCAAATAGAAGATATATAACTTCTTGTACACCAGGGTACTAGTAGACTAGGGCACTAGTGAGTAATTCAGTGTAAATTGAGGAATAAGTAGTTTTAATGAACATACTGTTCACTTTTACCAAATTGATACAGAGTAGTAATATAAACTGGATATTTTAATTTGATTTATATTTTTTAACCTTGAATGATATCAGAGAGAGATGACCTGGTATGCTCATGGGGATCAGTCTTCCTGTCTCTAATGGGCATGTAATAACTAGAAAAGATGGGAAATGACATGTTGAGAATGTACCCTCGTGGAATTTTGCTGAGTAATTAATTTGGATATGTGTTTTCTGAAATTGTTTATTTTTATTAGTAGAAAATTTAGACCATTTATACATTTTTATTTTATAAAATTTTATTTTAGAATAAAAGAGACAATTTGAAATAAGTGATAATTTTCTTATTTTTATAGTAGTTTTCAGAATTGAAAACAGCAATAACACACTATCTTAGTACACTCTAGGTGAATATTAATAATAACAGTAATTACTTATTGAGCACTTACTATACTCTAAGCATTGTAGCATATATTTTGAACTCATTATCTCATTTAATTCTCAGGCACATATTCACATAAATACATAAGGGATATGTTCTCAACCACATTGTACATGTGAAACCAAGGTTATTAAGGTAAAATGACATTCAGAATATTTTCTTGTGAAGAGGGAATGAATCTACATATAAAATTTAATTCTGCCTGATTAAAACACATTTTATTAAACATTTGCTGTACTGATACAGACAGAAACAAATAAAGTATCAATTTAAAACAATCTCCCTCTCTGCAATTGTAATATGAGGCTGATGAAAGCCATTCATGTGCTGTCCTTACCTGATTTGACACCATTACCATGTGGAATAGGACATTTATATGTTTTTGATAGAAACAAGTTGCATTTCAATAGGTGTCCACTATTATTAATACTTATAATATTTATATAAAATTTCATGTTTAAATTTACTAATGTGATTTGAAAATATAAATGAGATTTGTGAACATGGCAAATTATATTATTAAAATATTTCTTTGCTGCCTTTGGCTCATATGAAAAATAAAGTTTCTGGAAAGTTGCATTAAAATTTGTCATTGATCTCAAAGAACTATTATAAATGAATCAATTGCAAAAAACTAAGTGATAGTCTCATTTTCATAGAAACAGTTTCATTATTACTAAATACTGAAAATGTATGAGGACAGTATTGTTTAGAGTAAGTCTTGCAGCACTTTTCTTTCCACTAACTCATATAAATATCATCTCTCATGTTTAAAATTAAATGATTTGAATTCATCATGCACACTAGAAGACATTCTCAGGTTTTTGCTCTGAATTATTAGTTCTCTTATTTGTATAAGTTTATTTAGGCCTATAATGAAAATGAACTGAGTTGAGTAAAATATTTTTTGCATATATTTCATTAAAATATGCTTCTTTTCAAAGTTGTAAACAACATTTACATTTTATTCCTCCTTTTGATTTAAAGAGTAAATAAACAACATGATGCAGTGTATCCAAACAGATTGTTATGAAAATAAAAACCTACCCTTTCACTGACTCAAGTCTAATAAATTGTGTCAACTCAGACACTCACAATAGCATAAATATATACATGTATTATATAAGGGCATCTGTAGGTATACACTTACATAGTAATAGGTAACACCTCGTGATCCCCTCTTTATGTTTTTGTAAAAAGAAAACGTTTTTACAACATTGTCTGATGTTATATGAGAATCACCAATTTATGGTGCCTATAATTAAATAAAAAACATTAGTAATTTGTTTTTTCAAAATTATTATTATTATTTTGTAAGATTTATTTTTGTTTTTGACAGAGGGAGAGAGATAGATAGATACAGAGACAGAGACAGAGAGAAGGGGAAGGGCCCAGAACAGTCTCCATAGTTGCTCATCATTGGTTTTTCCACATGGTTTCATTCCACAGGTGAGCATGGGCTGCACAGGGCAGGAACTGAGCTGGGGTCTCACGCCAGTGAGAACCGAACTGGGGGCAGCCCCCAGTTTCATATGGGTTCACACGGGCCAGAGCCGGGGCTGGGATTTGATCCTCGGTCCCTAGGGCTGTAAAGTAAGCACTGAACCCACAGAGCCATCCTGGCTTCCCCCCAAATTATCTTTTTTAAACAGGTGCACAGCATAGTCATTAGATATTTATGTAATTTGTGAAGTGATCCCCCCATTAGTCTTTAGCATCCACATGGTATTATACATAGTTGTTGCAAAATTATTAACCATATTCTCTGATGTTGTACTTTACATCCCCATGACTATTTTGTAACTACCAATTTTTAATTCTTAATCCCTTCACTTTTTCACCCATGTTACTTCTGATGTCCTCAGTGGCAGATGTAAATATTTTGAAAACTCTTAAAATAAATAAATTGGAAATACAAAACATCTGCATAAAGACAAAGACTTTTGTTACTTTACAAATAAAAATCCACAGAAAGATATGATTACCATAGAGAGGAATGTTAGCAAAAAATAATTGCATACAATGCAATAATTTTCTCTCATTGAGACCTACTATTCTTCATATACTAAAGTACTTTATATGTAGTAAATCATTCTCACAATAACATTCTAAGAGAGTAGACAATAAATATGCTCAAAGACACACCACAAGCAAATGATAGATCTAGTATTTGAAACAACATGCTAGTCTTTCAAGGTCTAGCTTCTAAGCTCTTTAAGTGGAGGGTTGTGTATGACAACTTTATTTACTATATAATACAAGCAAAAAACAAAAACCTGAAACTAAAACAAAATACCTGTTTCAATGTAGCAAATTATTGACCACATGTGACTTGCTCATACCAGTTGTTTGGCTATTTTTACAATCCCCCAAAATGGGTTTTAAAAGGCAGTGTAATTCAGCTTTGCTATTGCTAAAATGCAATTATAGCGTAAATCTTTAGTCTTGCTGATTATTGCTTCATTCATTTATGTTAAAATGCCTGCACCTGCAAGAAATTGAATTCTTTGGGACAACAAAGCTAAGTAGACAAAAGCCTGTCTAATAGAGCTCATACAAAATAATCCTGACGGAGTTTCTCATAAGCCAATTCATATCTTCCTTTAGTCTTATTTTACATGAAATTTTATCAGATATATTTATCAGATTTTGTAAATTGCAGTATATTAGAAATAATAAGAAAGAGAAAACACAGGGGCATTTAAACTCAAAATATAGAGCACCTGAAAGACAAGGCTTTACTTATTTCTCAGTTAGAAACATTCCTAATGTTTGAACCATCTCGTCCATCTTTTTGCCTCTGACATACTTTCTCTCTTCATGAGATTTTTTGTGTGGAAATGTTGGGCTATGGTTATGTCCAAAGTAAAAGGAAACAAGGGATGTCTACTTTCCATCAAACCTATCCAAGCCATTCTAAAGCTATACAGGATCTATATTTTTGGATTATTTAACATACTTCATGATACATATTAAAAGCTTAATAACAGTACCTGTGTTACTATCATTATTTTTAGTATTATGGATAATATAATTATTAATGATAAGCTGTGGGGGAGCTCCAAACTAGAGACATGCACAAATCATCTCGTGGATTTATACAGAATGGTCTTTCAAAAAGGAAATTTGATTTATTGAAGAATTTGTTGAGAAATCTAATATTTAAACTAAACATGCCTTATACAGAAATTTCAGGAAAATTACCGTTAGTTCTACTATCAATCCTTACATTTATAACTTCAGTAATAATTAGCTCCAGCAATGGCATACTGAAAAGAGAAGGAAAGATCATATATATATATATATATATATATATATATATCATGTAATGCTTGGCAGGAAAATACATGTGTCAAAATAAATCACAGAAAATTTACCAAGGACTGAATCAAAACACTCTTAGAAATATATTTTTCTTTCTTATGAGACCAGCAGCTTCACAGAAGTCTATCTGCAACTTCTGAAAATGAGATTACAAATCATTCCTTATTTTTTCTCAAATGCCTTTGTCTGGTAACAGGAGAGATGATAGGACTAAGGCCGTAGTTATGAGTAAATTTGAGTTCTTTGGGATACAGATCCCTCCCAGCTTTTCTATATGGTCATACAACTTATTCTAACATTATTCATACCTCCAAAACTCTCTAGGATCACACAGTTGTGCTGATGGTATATTATCTTCTAAGACATCACAAAATGCTACTGTCTAATGAAGTGAAATAGTAGTCTTAAGATAAAGTTTACATTGACCCACAGATATAAATGAACAAAATTTGTAAATTACTTCTAAGCATTTTAACTTGCAATATATTTAACGTATAGTAGTGTTTGAAGCTAATGTGTTTCTAAGTAATTTACAAGTCTTTGCTTGAAAGGATTATTTTTTAATAATCGGTGCCCAATTACTAATCTTAGAAATTAGAATGAAAAAAAAAAAAAGATGAATTTGTAGTAAGGTTGTTAAAAGTATGGACTCTGGAGCAAAAAATCCTTGTTCCAATATCTAAAATTTTCAGTTGATTAGCTATCAGTTAACTTCTTTGGGGCCTTTGCCACCTGTTTATACTGGGGAAGAGCATAGACACTATGTAAAAGAATTATTATGAAGATTAAATAAGCTAAGTCCTGTAAAACACTTAGAACAGTGTCTGTCACATAGTAAGCTATGTAGAAGTATTTAGCTAGTCATGTATTTCTCACCCTAAAGAATAGTAGCAAAGGTTGTAATTAGACAACTTATTTAAGTATAATTTTGCTCAAAATATATTAAAAAATTAGTATAGTTTTTTAGTAGTAAGTGAACGAAGCTCAAAGAATGTTTTTATTCATTTTACTTCCTTATGAAAACAGATAAATAATTGAGCAATTAGTTATCAGAGTTATACTTTTTAATTTTTTCAATAGATTCATTTTATTGTTTTTGACAGAGAGAAAGACAGAGACAGAGAGAGACAGAGAGAAGGGGGAGAGCCCAGCGCAGTCTCCATAGTTGTTCATTATCAGTTTTCAACATGGTTTTGTTCCATATAGGTGGGCAGGGGCCGCTCAGGGTGGGAACCAGGCTGGGTGCCTCCTGCATGGGGGCAAGACTCCGAGAGCTGAGGGCCAAACCAGGGGCTTCCCACATGGGAAGTATGTCCCAGCAAGAACCGAACTGGGGCCACACCCGAGTTCAGCATATGGGTCCACATAGGCTGGGGCTGGGACTGGGACTTGATCCTCAGACCCTGGGTCTGCAAAGCAAGCATTTAACCTGCTGAGCCATCCTGGCTTCCCACTTTTTCATTTTTTTATGAGGACCTAGTCCTAGACCAATACCATATGTGTCTTCCTAGGTAAAGAATAACAATACCACAGACCTGTTTCTTTTTCTTTCTTGGCACACAGCTATGTTTCCCAGTCTCCTTTATAATTATCAGGAGCCATGTGATAGAGAGAGAGAGAGAGAGAGGTACAGAGAGAGAACTGAACTGAGGGAACTCCCCAGTTCAGCACATGGTTCCGCACGGCTGGGCCGGGATTCGATCCTCCTTCCCCAGCACTAGTGAGCGCTTAACCCACTGAGCCATCCCGGCTTCCCCAAGACTGCTCCATCTTAATCACCTACCCTAGTACCCAATCCTTGCCTTGTCTTCTACTGATGAAAAGAGCATGAGTCTTTTTTTTTTCTTTCTTTGTTATATTGTTTTTTGTTTAGCCATCTAGTGTAATGGAAGTTATTGAGATTTAGGTAATTTTTTCTAAAATGTCTTATCTTGCCCACTCCTTTATGAGTCTCTTGGAAGAAAACAAAATACATCACAAGTCCTTAGGCTAAATCCAGTTCTAGTAGTTTAAAGATTCTTGTGCATTCACATTTAAATAAAACATCAGTTTGCAATAATGAATCAGTGAGTAACTCACATTAATTACCTACTTGAGGGAAGTAATAAAGTTGTTAATATAGTCTATTCACTTTCACAGAATAAATTGAAACCACTGAATGATTTGTTTTTCTTATTCAAATATAAAACAGAATACTATATAGAAGTAGTGTATTTGTGTTCTTATTATTTGAAATCATAATATTAACTATATTTTTCAAATTCTATATCTTTGTACTTATATATAAATAGGTTTGAATAAAATGCTTCAGATATTGCCTTGCAGTTTATTCAGTATAATATAAAGTTAAACATGAACTGAAAGTGATGAAATAGAAGTTGTGAGATAATAGCTTTCATTTTACAAAAGAGCAAAACAGATTTGACTGGGCCATTATGTTATGGACATTATAAAGATATTCACTTTGACATGTACTTATTATTATTATTTTTGACAGAGAGAGAGAGAGAAAGAGAGAACTGAACTAGGGGAGCTCCCAGCTCAGCACATGGTTCCGCACAGGCCGGAGCTGGGATTTGATCCTCGGTCCCCAGCGCTGCAAAGTGAGCGCTTAACCCACTGAGCCGTCCCGGTTTCCCCAGACATGTACTTAAAATATGCTTACTTCTTCTAAACAAGAACACAAAAAATAGTGTTCTGTTTGTTTTGTTATACTACCTGTCACTTTATTTGATAAAACAACAAAGAATAAAATAGAAGTGTAAGTTCATGAAAGAGGAAGTGTCATTTTATATAATCATTCATGCTATCTTAAAATGTACTTATTTTCTACTGATATTAAGTACATTACACAAAAATGTGTTTCTAAAGTGATCAAAGTACAAATGGATATTGCTAATAATAGGTACATGTGCTGGTGTCTATTTACCCTCAGCTCCAAATTCACTCAACTGCTCTATGAAAATTTTTCTAATTTTATTCCTTACACTTGAATTCCACTATATAAGTAAATATGTAAATAATGTTGGCCTGTATAATGAATTTTCAATACACATTAAATTATTTTGGAGTTGGATGTTATATTTGTTTGAGATTGCAATATAGAAGTAATAAAATACTTGCAAAGGTAAAAATAAAAGGGTATCTTACATACATATTTTTAGAAATTTTAATTATCTCTCATCTATGTATCTATCATCTATTAATCACCTATTATCTATCTATCTATCTATCTATCTATCATTTATCTACTTATATAGCTATCTATATCTACCCTTTATTTCATTATCTATATTTTAAAGTGATAGAGCAGAGTAAGTACAACTTAGTTTAAGTTAACTTTAGCTTTTCTCTCTCATTTTCCCTTTTTTTATGATTTATTAAATTTATTGTGGTAAGAATACTGGTTATTAATATTATATAGGTTTCAAATAGGGTAGATCATAAAAGAGGGTAATGAGTGTCAATATGGTGATGGAAGGAGAACGGACTTTGGATGGTGAACACACAATGTAATATATAGATGATGCGTTATAGAAATGTACACATTTTCCTTTTCTGATAATAATAATGGTGTTAATCTTAGATTATGTAATATTCAATAGTTGGTATTCTATTTAATTAAACTGAATTTTTTTCTTATCAACACATATTAATCATTAAGCAAACCAGAAAAAATACAACTAAATTCTACAGAAGTTATTTATAATTTTTTATAATGTGGGATAAACAAAATTTTCTGCTATATGCCATGACATTTCACACTAATATTTTAGCATTTAAATGTATTATAAAGTAGACTCTAAGAACAAGTAAATAA
The DNA here is from genome assembly GCA_004027555.1 of Craseonycteris thonglongyai. Classification (NCBI taxonomy): domain Eukaryota; kingdom Metazoa; phylum Chordata; class Mammalia; order Chiroptera; family Craseonycteridae; genus Craseonycteris; species Craseonycteris thonglongyai. Next base: position 3,276 of record PVKE010043131.1, on the reverse strand, counting down.
ATAAATATTGGTTAGTAATTTTATATAACATTTTAATAGAACAAAAATATCCTGGCCCCTGGGGATTTAATTTTCAGTCTGTTAGTAGTATTCCAGTGCTTCAGAGAGGTAGTCAAAAAAATCTTGGTTTATTAGTAATTTAATCAAAGATGTCTTGGGACATACAGTTAATATACCTTTTATCGACATAGTATAAATGGAGTATCTGTGAAAAAAATCAAATGCCATCATCATGTTTAACTTATTTTATTGAATTTCACATTTGGTTAAAAAATACTAAAAGCTCTTGTATAACTTTCAAAACTATACAACTCATCCTTTCTCATTTCTAAAAAGCAAGGTGTTTTTGTTTTTTTCTATGATACTATTTCTGATGAAAATTTAATTAGATTATTTTATTTTTTTCACTCCACTTTAGCACCATTTCATCAGACAGAACACAGAATTTCTGGGGGGAAAAAACTATACAGTTTTTTATACAAAAAACTATAGTTTTTATATATAACACTATATAGTTATATATATATATCTATTTGTTTATCTAAATGGGTCACTCTGTTGATGACGTTCATGCTTGAAAATCTTTTAGTGCATGTTTGCTTATGGGCCATATATCCAATTTACGACCAATAAGCTATTAAGAAAAAGAAACAGTCATGATTAAGGACAGCAATTGCTAACTTAAAGAAAGGGTTTTTTTTTTATCTGGATAGGTGGTTCCGTAAAACTGTTGCATGTCATCATGTCACTGGAATAATTTCTAAAACTCTGTAGTTATTGTTTGAAAAATATTTCATTGCATGGTTATATAATTTCTAGAGTTGTCTTTTTGGATAGCCAAACAGTATTTGATAATACATGATATAGCATGGAATTTTGTTCCATTAAGCATCTTTTTAAATTTTATGTTAACAATATGAGTTATCATTACCCTTTCTTGCAAAATATTAACTATGCTTATACAGTAAACTCTGTTAAACTAACATATATTTATTTCACATACATTTACTGAATGCCTATTGCTTTGGGAGCAACAAATCAGGCGGTAAGTAAATATTCTGAGAATAATTATACTTGATTCTTTCCCTCAAAGAGTATATAAATCTTGAAATTGATAAGATAATACATATTATGCTATATCTAATCTTTTTATGAAATAATATTTGGGAATATGTATCTAGCATCACTTAAAAGTAAAAGACAGGCATATTCAGGGCTATTCTTTTTCTGGGATGATAATGTGCTCTTGCTGGTATGTTAAATTCAGCCCAAGAAAAATAGCCTATATCAAACAATTCCATATACCAACGTTTGTTTGTGTGTGTCTTTCTTAAATGAAAATGTAAGTTTGAAATCTTAACGCAATGGCATTGGATAAATTTTATTTTTTATCAGCTTTTCCAACACTTTACCTGTGGGTAGTATGTCTTTAGCTGCAGGAAATTCCATAGGAAATTCAAAGGTATGGGGAATACCACATAAAAATGCACTACTTCTGAATCTGCTACATAAGGCCTCCTTTTAAGATTAATATTAATACCTTTATTAAGTAAATAGATGACTCATAAAAGAGATGTGTTTTCTGTTTCTGCAAAATCTTACTCCAAAAGAGCGGGATTAAAAGCATAGATCACACACAAACAGATGAACATAGGCAAATCATGCAGAGTATATTATACATCATATTAAAAAATGGATTGTTGTAAGACATAAATAAAATTAAAAATCTCCATATACAATTTTATTAGTTATCTTTTTTTATGAGAACACAGAACTCAGATATGTCAGTAACTTACACAAAAAATGTTTATGTGATTGTCTGTGCATCAGCTAATGCAGTTTTGCTGTATGCATGTAGTCATTTCAAGATCAAGATAAGGAATGTCCCTTTTTTAAGACATTATTTTTATCAAACAGAGAGAAAGAGGGCAGAAACCAACCATATGGTAGCTCTTAAAAATATCTGGTAGGACATATCTTCCATCAAGTCTGCTAATACCTTTTTAGCCAAAACAAATAGCTAAGCCCAAGGAGGATGACGAGGGAAAGATGTGGGAACATGAAAATCACTAAAAATCACTGGGTCCTAGGCAAGAAGGTATAATGATCTTACAAGGGATAGAGGAACAGATAATTGAGAGCAATACTGCAATTTAATACAGGTGGTGTTCAGAAAGTTCGAATACAGAGAGTTATATTTGAGCTCAGTTTTGATTTGACCAAGGAAGCTAGGTGAGGTTTTAGGGAATGAATGGAATTTCTAACAAAAAGAAATCAAAATACAACCGTTACAGGAAGAAAAATAGAGATTATATCATCAAAATAGTCAGGAAGGACTAATACTACTGAACCTGTTCAAATTTATAGTGTAATTGTGATTAGAATCCTGGGGATTCAATAAAACATTTTAATGTGCAATTTATTCTAAAGTCCGACCTATTCTAAAACTACAATGCAGTTAGAACTCTCATTACTCTACCCATTTCAAAATATAGGTTTAATTTACTAAAACTTTTGATAGTTTTTAATAAAATGTGAAATAATCAGTAGTGTTTTGTGGATGACAAGAAGTGAGGAGGTATCACTTGTGTGATCTCAGTTTTCCATTTGGGGGCATCTAGAGATATGTTTAGTGTCTACTCCCTTCTGCGCTGGATGAAGACTAACATATATGATTGGTTGATCTCTCAGAAGGAAGTGATCAGGAAAGGCTAAGGCAAAGGAAGGAAGGAAGGGAGGGAAGGAAGGAGGGAGGAAAGAATGAAGGAAGGAAGGAAGGAAGGAAGGAAGGAAGGAAGGAAAGAAGGAAGGAAGGAACTAAGAAATGACATCCAAAGGAATAAATTTGGGTCAGTTTTCACTTTGTACTGAGTATACAGTCACCACCATCATAGAACTTGATTTCCTAATCCTAAAATTAGAGGTTAGGCTATATGGCCCATGTGATTCCTCCCAAGATAAAGTGGCTTTATTTCTCTTTAAATAAAACCTGAACAATATTTCTCCTTTGCCCTGCCACATTCATGTTACTTTACCTGTTCATTTTTCTCACATATACGCTTATGAATAAAACTAATGAACTAATATCACTCTTCCCCTCCCTCGTATCTCTGCAAAAATAAAACCATACAGAGTCACTGTAAGCACAGATTTGGAAGACCCCCTGAGTTTGTGCACTGCCTCTCTCATACTAAATAACTCTCTTAACTTGGTCAAGTTACAAAACCTCTGTATTACAATTTTCTTTTTTTTTTTTTTTTTTTTTTTTTTTTTTTT
>PVKE010043130.1:0-13483 GCA_004027555.1 Craseonycteris thonglongyai | reverse complement strand
TTCCTGCCTCACTCCCCAACAGCCCTGTCCCCCCAACCTAGTCTTCCCCACTCTCCCTCCCCCCTCCTCCCCTTCCCTCAGGCAATCACCCAGCTATTGAATGTGTCCATAGGTCTCTGTGACTTTGTTACTTTCAGTTTTATATTCCACCTATAAGTGAGGTCATATGTTTCCTGCTTCTTTCAATCTGACTTATTTCACTTAATAAGATGGTCTCTAGGTCCATCTATGTTGTCATAAATGACTGTATTTCATCTTTTTTTTTATCGCTGAGTAGTATTCCATTGTGTAAATGTACCACAACATCTTTATCCAGTGCACTGACTTTTCTTGAGCTCACACAGAAAGTATTAGCAATTATCCTTACTTATATAAAAATAGCCCTGTAATTAAGGATAAGAAATGTTTTGCTTGAAACCTAGAATTGACTATGATCTCTATGTTATGTGTTTGATTTGTCAGAATTTAAAGCAAAAATGTGTTGTGAAAGTGGTCATGAAGGTGAAAGTTAAATGCCTAAGTTTAAGGGTAGAATAAAAAAATTGTATTATATTTGTATTGTATTTTACAGTTTTTAAAAACAATTCCAAACATCTTCATTATATTTTGGAGCCTCATAATAACCATGGGAGATAGGTAACAGAGGTGTATTTTTTTGGGCAATGCAAGTTTCTTTTTTTTTTTTTTAAGATAATGGTACAAAAGCCCAGGCAACACTAAAGCAATTTGGAAGTACGTGGACGCCACAGGAATAGGATCTAAATTCTCTGACCTGTGATTCAGTATACTTTCTAGTGTTAATATTTCTTAAATAAATTAAACGAGTTCCATTAACAATGTTTTTATGTTTCACCCACACAAATTTCTATAGGAATGACCTCAAAACTCTATAATTCAAAACACTGGGTGTAGGTGTCCGATTAAGAAATCACAACTTTTTATTGGACAGCTATCATATGTGCATGTCATTTTATAGGACTCAGAACATCATCTTAAATGATTGCTAAAAGATTTTCCATGTAAGTTTCAACATATACAGAGATTTCGATCACTAGGGTGAAGTTGGTGTTGAGGACAAAAGGAGAAAGGGGAGAGAGAAAGAACAGAAATGTTTTAATAACCCATGGCACGGCAGAAACTGTCAGGATGACTTATCAGTCCTATCCAGGAGTGCCAAGTAGAAGAAAAGCAGGTAGAAATCAAAAGTGCACAGCCCACAAATCCTCTGTCCCCCTTTTAGGTTACCCATTTGAGTTTCAGCAAGAGTTATCTAGAGATTCTGCTGCTTATACGTTAGTGTCCCAGTTTATTAAAAAGAATAGGTGCTACTCTTGAGTTTTAAGGGGAACCAGTGAAAATAAAACATTTTTGTGCTGAGTACCAGGGAATGGAACTATAATGTGGAGGGAAAATGAAAAGCATACTTTGAGCTATTATTGTTAGAAAGACATATGCAAATATGATGCAGATTGTAAGATTTAAAGACCAATGAGTTCACTGTGTTCTCACTAAACAGGATCAATGACAAGGAAAAGGGAAAGTTCACTTCTTTTTTGCTTTTATAGCATAATGGATTTCCCCTATTACCTCCTCATACTTCATTCTGCTTATTTGTCTGGCATTCCCAATAGACTGGAAAATCTGTGAGAGCATAAAACATATCTGAATTGTTCTGTGCTTTATCTCTAATGCCTTGTATTATGCCAGGCATACAGTGGGATTTCAACATATCTGTTAACAGGAAGAAGGGAAGGAATAGGAGAGGCAGGAAGGAGGGATGGATGGAAGGATGGAAGAAAGGAGGGAGGCCTTGTTATACTTAATTGAATTTAGGCAATATATCTGCTTAAAGTTTCACTCTTCCTCATAGGAATGTAGACCAAACAACATTAAAATTTTATATGAACTTTTCTGCACATATGTTATGCTACAATACAGAATAGAAATTGTATCTTTGAAAAAAGTTTCACAGAATGTGTTCAGATATTTACAGATTCATAGTGGGCACTATCGACTAAATGAATATTCTCTGCAGTAACTTTACACATTAAGTCTTTTCCAATAATTATATTTTAATACCTGTTCTAAGAATATGCCACCAGGTTCCTATAGACATTCTATTCTATATTCAAAAAATAGGCTTAATATTCAAAATATGAAACAAGGTTTGCTCTTTTGTCTGCCAATGACTAGGGGTACCTTTTAGGCCTCTTCACTTTTTCTCCATTATGTGCTTCAGAAACCCTGAGACCTAAATAGACATCACATACTTATCTGTTTCTCTTTGTCTCCATTTCTAGTTCTGTCAGTGAGGTTGTTTTCATCTGTCAGATCATTTCACAGCTTTTACTTTGGAAATGAGAAGTTGTTTGTGCATATAAAATATGAGGTCAAAACCAAATTTGAAATAAGCAGCTTGTACTGTGAAATCATAGCAACACTCAGCAAAATTAGGATATTGAGAGATGTTGGCTTCCCCTCTCATCAGTCGAAATATAACATTGATTTGGTTTCTATGGAACTATCCTGAAGATCACTGAGAATGATTCCTTTTCTTCTTTCTGTGACATTGATATGAAAATGTGCTCATTTCCAAAAGCCACTTCATATAACTAATGCTGAATTATCATACCAAATTTCACCAATTTATTAGCTAAGAACCACAGGACTTCACTCATATGTGGAATATAAAACTGAAGGCAACAAAGAAACAAAATCTCATAGATATATGGTGATGCGAAGAGAGCTGACGCCGTGTGGTGAACACATACTGCAACACATAGACAAAGTCCTGTGGCGTTTTTACTAACCAATGTCACTCCCAAAATTTAACAATAAAAAATAGCTCTTAAATTAGATTATTTCACTAGTCCTTATTAAAGCTTGGTATTTCCTCATTTAATATTTGTGTTTTTAAAGATAAGTAGGGGAAGCCGGGATGGCTCAGTGGGTTAAGCGCTCACTTTGCAGCGCCGGGGACCAGGGATCGAATCCCGGCCCCGGCCCGTGCGGAACCATATGCTGAACTGGGAGCTCCCCCAGTTCGGTTCTCTCTCTGTCTCTGTATCTCTCTCTCTCTCTGTCAAAAATAAATAATAAAAATATATTTTAAAGATAAACAACTGTAAATACTTTTAGCTTCATGAATATTTTCAAACATTAAGGATTTACAAGATTATGTTACTGAACATACTTTAAAGTTATGTTAACCTTTCCTTAGAAAATATCAAACCTATGCTAAAATAGAGGGAATAGTGCTCTGATCACCCAGGCCACCCAAAACTTCAATAGCCCTCTTGGTTTACTTATACTCCTATTCACTCCACTCCCCTTTGTTCTTGGATCATCAAAAATTTAAATAATAAAAGTCATTTCAACTACTTTAAATTATGTTTTTCCAAAATATGATTATGTAAAACCATGGTGACAAAATACATACTGTAACAAAATTACGTGTATCTATCCCTCAGATGAATATTAAAGTGATTTTATTGCAACAATAAGTTGTAGACTCTAGTATCACAGTTGATCAAAATAAAATATAATTGAGATATATAAATATTACATATACAAATGCACACTTTAGGGTGTGTGTAATCTTTATATCTAAATATATCTGTATTTAGGTCTAAACTTTTTCTTTAAAGTCAACTGATTCTCAGTGTCTTCCTTTGACATAAAAATAATTATTCTGCCTTTAAAAGTGGGAAAATAAAGACTAATGTATTAAAAAGCTTATCCAAGGACATGAACATAGTGAGAAACAGAAATAGAATTGGCATTAAAGAGCTTCCTAACTTAAATTCTGTAGTCGGACCACTATAATAGCTCTCTTTTCATTACCGTTATCAGGAAATGTGCATAATGACTTTGTTTTGGTATTCCAAGAACAGTATTATTATTATTTATTATACAGCTATATAAGGTGGTAATGCTATTTTTAGCAATATCTCATTAATTATTTGAAAATATGAAAAAGAACACAAAAGAATGCTATTTTAAAATATTGGTAGAAACCAATTATACAAGAAGAAAAACATTGTTTAATTATGCAGTTATGTTTACAACATTTTTTTAATTCACTGGATATAGTGCATATTTTATTTGAAATAAATAGTTTTGAAATATTAGATAAAATGTCAGTTATATAAAATTTAATACAAGAATAAGTTCCTGAACAAAGATTAGACAAGTACATGGAATATTAAAGGACAATGAGACCATTTTGCCTCTTCAATCTTTTATTGGAAATCATTGTGAAAATGTGCTTTTAATGACATTAACTGCTAAGGACATATGTACCTCTACACAAAATGATAGTAAATGTTTTTGTGTTAAGCTATTTTTCAAAGTGTTAGTCACATTTATAATTCATTTCCAAACTACTGTGGAAGAAAACATTGTAATTAAAGTGTTATATAAATGAATATGGGATACTTTGTTACTAAGAGGTAAAATTAAACATCTTTAATACAATTGGTTTGAGAAGTATAAAGCTATGCAAAGAGAATTGAAAGCGCTGGTTAGGGAAAGGCCGCAGTTGAAAGTCTGCGTTGTAGTTAAGCTAGAAATGTAGCATCAGGACCTCAGCAACAGAATAAAGGGCATGGACTTTCTGAAATCCCTAGATGTGCCCTCCATCCCCATTACCAACCTTCTGCACTTTCATGCTGCCCTGGGCTCCTTCTATCAGGGAAAAAAGTCACTAATGTGATATTGATTTAATGTATTAACTCTCTAAGGGCATTTGCATTTTTAAAAGGCCACCATAGAAAGGGCCATATTTAACCCAAAGGATGGCTGGCGAATGTGCTCAAGTTTAATACATATTCCTGTCAATGAAAGATTTACTGTAACTTTCTGTTTGTGCTTTTAAAGCACAGGAATTCAGATTTTATTTCATTAGTGTCTCAGGCTCACACAGTGAGCCTCACACTTACATGAGGGTTGCAGATCATGAATACATTCATTGGACTGCAAGCTCCTTGGGAGTCATGTATCTGCCTTATTTATCTTGGCATTAGTAATATGTGACATATCCTGGCTAAATAGAAATACTTAGTAAAAGCTTGTGGAATGAATAAATACCTAAACAGGCCAAGATTCATCTATGGATCATATACATACTCCACACAATCTCAAGGAATATAGCTTAACAGAATGTATATCATAGAAACGTCTAACATGTATTAACACCATATGTTAACTCTCAAGATTGTCCCAATTAATTGTGTGTGTGTGTACACTTACATGTGAATACATCTCCCTGTGAAATAATAGCATGTATATATAGATATAGATATATACAGATATATAGATATATATCTATATATCTGCCCACAGTTGCTGGCACAGAGCTTTTAAAATCCTTGTAATTGTTTACGACTCACGGGTCTCCAAACTTTTCAGCCCGCGGGCCACATTAACTATCAAACAGCAGTTTGGGAGCCGACTACACACTCGAGGTCCAAATAAAAAAGAATCAAAACATAGATGTTGTTTTTAATTCTTTATTTAATATTATTTTATTCAGATAAAAAGGTCTCCACGGGCTGGATGAGAGGGCCTCGCGGGCCGCATCCAGCCTGTGGGCCGTAGTTTGGAGACCCCTGGGAGAGCAACTTTTGTTCCAATACACATTTGGCCTTTAACCCTGGCCCCTGACACAGAGCTAAGTGTCTAGGAATGTCCTGGGTCATAGCAATGTCTTTTGTCCTAGTAAAGTGACTCTTTTTTTTTTTTTTTTAAACATGTGTGCTTCTTTTTCTTTTTTTAAAGTTTTATTTATTAATTTTTTGACAGAGAGAGAGAGAGATACAGAGACAGAGACAGAGACAGAGAGAGAACTGAACTTGGGGCACTCCCCAGTTCAGCACATGGGTCCGCATGGGCCGGGGCCGGGATTCGATCCTCGGTCCCCGGCGCTGCAAAGTGAGCGCTTAACCCACTGAGCCATCCCGGCTTCCCCTAAAGTGACTCTTGTTGAGCTACTAAGTGGGTAATTGTCACCAGAAAGACCAAGCCACGGTTCTAAATATTTATTTGTTTTTTGACAGAGACAGAGAGAGACAGAGAGAGAGAGAAGGGGGAGGGCCCAGAGCAGTCTCCGTAGTTGTATGTCATCAGATTTCCACATGGTTTCATTCCACACAGGTGGGCGGGGGCCATGCAGGGCAGGTACCAAACTGGGGGCCTCCTGCATGGGAAACACACCCCAGTTCAGCACATAGGTCTGCACAAGCTGGGGCCGAGATTAGATCCTCAAGCCCCAGGGCTGTGAAGTGAGCTCTTAACCCACTGAGTCATCCCAGTTTCCCCAACCAAGATTATAAATAGTTAGTGTCAGAACTGAATTGAATGGTAGGACACCCGGCAGCTGTCAGAGAGAATTGTTCAGTATAAGAACAAACCCGGACATTTAGTGGCAGAGGAGTTGTGAGTGCAGTAGTAGTGTAAGAGTAAAGGAAAACAGGACTTTTTCCTAGACACTCCCCCAAATGTGATTAAGAGCTTTCAGAATGGTGAGCATATGTTGTTCATCTTTGTAATTCCCAAGCACAGTACCTGGCATATAGTACGTATTCAATTCACTTTTTTTGAATAAATTATTGATAGACCATAGAGATAAATAAATAAGACAAAATTAATCTACCTTTAATTCATGAATGCTTCTTATTTTGTTCTGAATGACATTTTTTTTCTATAACTGTAGAAAGCATAATACTTCTGTTAAGAACTATTAGCATATTTGAAATTTTACATTCAAATTACAATAATCAGTAGTGTTATGTTAACCATGAACATCAAGGATAGGGAGCAGAGGCAGAGTTGATATTTACCTCCCCTAATTCTTTTATATCATTCAGTTTGGTGTTCTTATCGATTATCCAGATATGATAGAATGATGTGAGGTTGATAGTACTTTAAAAACCAAAAATAGAAAGTAAAATATAAGCCTAAGAAACTAAAACAGATAATAGGTATTATATAATCCCATTAACAGAATATAAATTAATAATGCAACTTCATGTGATAAAAAAACATGTGGTGATCTTTGTATGCATTAACAAAAGGTAGAAATGTTCTTTTTATAATTATGTCTATTTCTTTATCTATATCTATCTGTAATATCTACATCTATCTATCTATCTATCTATCTATCTATCTACCTACCTACCTATCTACCTATCTATCTACATCCTACATCAGTTGCTCTTAAGAAATGCAAATTAATTCTGTGGGCATGTCACAATCAGGTAATCTTGTGAGCTGTATTTATTATTGCCCCCATTTTATGGGTTAGCAAACTTAGACTCAGTGTGTAAAATAACTTGCTGGAGTCACAGACTATGAAGTTCACTTTTCACTAGATTGTGATGCCTCTGAACAGTCCATAAGCCTACCCAATGCTTTCCTGTATAAGACCTACTCAGGCCCCAGATCTTTGCTTTGGTTCATGCTGTTTTTTCTCTATAGAATGACATCCCTAGTCTATCTCCATATGTCCAACTTGTACCAGTTTTCCAAAGGTGAGTCCAAATCTGTTTTCACCTTGTACCTTTTCCAATATCTTCTGTCCTTTCTTGATGTCCCATTGTGTGGTAGGCAGTATTCTAAATATGAATATCCAAGCTCCCTGCCCCTGGTTATTCATTCAAATATGAATCTAGATAAGTTTCTGAAGGGATTTTGCAGATATAAATAAAATCCTACATCCGTTGCTCTTTAGATGTGAAAATTAATTCTGTGGACCTGTCACAATCAGGTAAGCTCTTTAAAAGCAGAGAACTTTCTACAGCTAGTCACAGACGGTGAAGTCAGATATTCCAATCACAAGGTGGATTTGCTGTGCATTGCTAGTTTGAAGCTAGAAAGGACTAAAGAGAAAGAATGTTGACAACCTCTAGGAGCTGAGAGCAGTTTGCGAATGACAGCCAGCAAGAAAACAGGGACCTCCATCCTACAACCACAAGAACCTGAATTCTGACAAAAACAAATGAAATGGGAAGCCAATTCTTTTCCAGAGCCTCCAGATATGAGTATAACCCAAATGAAACCTTGATTTTGGCCTCAAGAAACCAGGAGCTCACCTAGACTTCTGACTTATAGGACTGTAAGCTAATAAATGTGTGTTCTTTTAAAGCTGCTAAATTTGTGGCACTTTGTTGTGAATCAATACCATATGCTGGTGCTTGATTCAAATCAGTGCTTGACTCTGTTACTTTATTTAGATAATGTATACAAAAATATTTAAATACTGATATTCTTGGGTCTTTTCCTACATGACAACCTTCTTGTTAATATGCTTTCTAAAGCTTTTTTATAGCAGAGACCATGTATTATACTGAAAAAAATAACGAAAACCTTTCCAACTGAGTCAGATACATCACTGACACTCAATAAATAATTGATAATGTGTACATTTTATAATATCCATCTCATCGGCCTTGGCATTCTTTCCTAAAATATGAGAGAAGCTGTTAGGATTTTTATCTATCTGCTGTGAAACTATTTTTTATGAAAAAGCAGGCATTTTAATTTCAAAAGCCATGTTATCAATAGCTAATATTCTCCATAGTGAGGAATACATGTGTTTTGTTAAAGGATTAACATGTGCTAGTTTCATCTAATGCTATAATTAAGGTTCACATGGATGCTGTAGATGTTATTGTGCTTGTCGCCAAGGCAACCATAAGTACTATGTTTAAAAAGGTTGATTTTTCCCCTCCTACATGAGAAAGAGAAAATCTTACTTAAAAACCTATTTAGAAAGGAACAACCTGGCATTTTTCAAAGCTGGTATTTCACTTCATCTTATCAAAAGTCATTCCCCTAAAAATGTCAAATGCAAAAGCACTAACTTTTTAATCAACCTATGTATTTATTTTTTAGGGATTGGTTTTTATTGTGTATGTGTGTGCGTGTGCGCTTTCTAGGGCTCCAGTTTTATTACCTTACCTCATTCCCCACAGTGAAGCATACATGACTTTCATCCACATTGCTCATCAGAAAACGCAACAGCCATTTCCATATATTAATAGCAGCATTGTTGTTCTACAGTCATATCTAAGAATGAACTTTCTGTATGCCAATGACTATATCTACTAATTTCAATCAGAAAAATAAGTCACCATTTGAACACCGGAGCATTCTGTCAGGCTGCTGTAGTTATCTTGTCTTTGACAAATAATGTGCTTTTGTCCTATTATCAAACACTTAAGCAAAAAATGTATTGAAGGAAAGGCAAGAAACTTTGTACAAGGAGAAATCAAGTGTGACTCATCCATTGTGATTCTTCCAGGAGGAAATATGCATGCAGATAAGGTAGTCCAGTAGATAGGATCTATTTCATTTTCCCAGTAGAACTTTTGACAGGGTTTCACATCTTCAAAGACTTCTAAAAACAAACAAACAAACACCAAAGTGAAATAAACAAGCAAACACCAAAGTGAAACAAACAATAAACAGAAGCATACCACTATAGAAAATCATCAAATCACAAAGGAAGACAGCACGCAAAGGAAAAAGGAACAAAGAAATTACTACACAACCAGAAAATAATGTACAAAATGGCAATTAGTCCATAAAAAAAAAGTAAAAACAAACAAATGAACAACCTTCATTAAAGAATAAATAATTGGCTTCAATTTAGGAAACAAATAGTATTTCTAAAAAAGAAAATTAGAAACAGTAGGGTTCCCTGGAGATCTTAGGTAGTTCACATTTTACAAATGACCCTGAGAAAGGGCATAGTAAAATCCTCAAGTCAGTAGACGTCCTCAAGCTCTTTTGGGCAGTTAAATGGTCCAGGGCCATATGAAGACCTAGCAAGACCATGTGACTGTAAAATGGCAATGTGGCTTAGCACAAGGGAATGCCCTCAGGGAAATACCTAAATTGCATCCAAATATCTAAGAGTGAATAGCAACTATTTTCCAAAGACATATGCCCAATGGCCCAATGTGTTGCTGGGGTTAAGGAAAAAAAAAAGAACAAAAAGAGGAGGGAGTGGGAAAGGAGGGAGGGGAAGAAGAAGAGAAAGAAGAAGAGGAAGAAGAATAAGCAAGAATAAATATAAAAGGAAAAAGAAAAAAAGAATTAGCAAGAATAAATGAAAAGGAAAAGAAAAAAATAATTGATGAACTTTTTTCACTGAGGAATGAGATGAAAACATTCTACTTTTGATTGGAAATTATGTTTGCAGGATCAGACTACTTCTGATAAGTGAAGTAAAGACCAAGGGAGTGGGCAGACTGCTTTCAAAGTGAAGACAGGTGGGAAGTAATCATCAAGGTGAGGGCACAATTTGTTTTTGTTTTTGTTTTTTCTGTTTGAATTTACTGAATTCATGAATACTAGAATGAAACAGATAAAATTTAGAAGAGTTTAGCAAAAAATACTCTGAAGACCTACATCCTCCAGTGAAAAATAGATTTATGAAAACTATTATTGCCAGAGGTTTTTCACTCCATCTCTTTCTCAAGTGGTGGACTTTTATTTCTGCTTGTTTGACATTTCTATTCAGTTCATACACAGACACATTAAAGTCAACATCCATAAAACCAAATCCTTTGTGTTCTACCTCCTATACGTGCTTTTCTTCTCTGAATAGTGTCCCATGGTCCTCTTCCAAACAGCCCTTTGCAACGCCTGAGAATGGCACAGCCACACATTTTTAAAGACTGCCCTTTTGATGTCTGGAATATGCCCCAAATCTGAACACACTTCTTCATTCCTATAGCTACCGCCTTGGTTCAGCCCAGAATTTTCCTGTAATGTATTAGAAACGCCCTAAACTGGTCTAATCCATTTCTGTTCTTTCATTGCTCCCCTTTCCAGACCAATTGCACCTTAGTTTCAAGACTTCCTTTAAAATTTGTGCTTGGGGAAGCCGGGGTGGCTCAGTGGGTTAAGTGCTCACTTTGCAGCGCCGGGGACCAGGAATCAAGTCCTGGCCCCGGCCCTTGCGGAACCATATGCTGAACTAGGAGCTGCCCCAGTTCAGTTCTCTCTCTGTCTCTCTCTCTGTCTCTCTCTCTGTCTCTCTCTCTCTCTCTCTCTCTCTCTGTCTCTCTCTGTCAAAAATAAATAAATAAAAACATATTAAAAGTTGTGCTTGGTCATGTAATTTTTACATAATACTTTTCAAAGGCCTCCCACTACACAGGATAACTTCCCAAGTCCTTACCTTGCCATTAAAGCCCCGGTAGGGTCTTATCCTGTGTCCTCTCTTGCCTAACTGGTTTCCACTCCAGGCTACCTAAACCCAAGGAACAGCATATTACTTCAACTCCCAACATATTCCATGAACTCTCATGTTCAGATTTCTATGACAGCATTCTACCCTTTCTCATTATAGTTAATTGTCTCCTCCCAAGTTCATGAGAAATTTGAGAGCAGAGAAAATATATTTTATTATATAGTTACACAGGGATATAAAGAGAAACTCCATAAACATTGAATAAATGAATGATTGAACATACAAACCAAACATAATATTTTCTGTTTTTGATAAGTTGATAGGTGATAGAACCATAAAGAGACCAAAGATAATATCTTAGATCTTATTCACTGTTTAAAATAAGATGTATTGCTAGTCCAGTGCCTGGCATAAGGTATACTGTTACTACATATAAAAACGGTGAAAGAATCTGTATCGGTTTGGGCTAGTTCATAGCAGCAATTTAAAGATGCAGTTTTTCTTTTTGAATTTTCCAAATTCATACATATCTTTCTTACACAGAAAAATTTGCCAAAGCTATTTTTGATGCTTGCTTGGGTGGATTCTCCGATTTGAAGCCCCATACAGATTCTCGTTGTTTTCTATGCCCCTAAAACATACTGCCATCAGCCATAAAACTGAAAACTGCCAAACTTATTTGAAGGACATGCATATGGAAACCAATCCATGAAATGTTATAAATGGAAGTATCTAGTTTGGAATCACAGAGGACACTGCAAGTTGGAAACTATTTCCCAAACCTGAAAGCATTTGAAAACATTCGCAGATGAAGTGACAGCACAACTACAAAAATAAGCTGAGTTAAAAAAAAAAAAAAAGTCACTTAGAGTCATTGTGCTGGAGTTTCATCCAGAGAAATTGTTAATAACTCTTCCTTATCAAAATGCAACTGGGCGGTGCTCACAATCTGACCTATTGGCCTGGTGTATTCTGTAGATATAACAGGAAACATTCTTCTATGCTCATTGCCCAGTTCTATTCTTGAGTGTCCGTCCCCCTGTCAAGAAGCTTTACTTTTAATGTATCTGCTGTTTTCTATGACACAACCCCCCAGTGCATAATAGCAGCAGAAGCCTGCACCATATGCTTTTGTCGAATAGTACTCAATTTAGGAGAGGCTTCCTTCTTGCTGTGTCTTTTTTTATTTAAAAAAATGTTTTATTTTTTATGGCAGAGGTAACATCTCTTCATCAGCAATGATTTGCCACCTTAGGAATATATATTTTTTCCATATAGTATTCTAAATAATATTGCCTCACTAGTGCTGTGTTTTACTACATAAACTCAACCCACATCCCCTGAGGGGCTTGTGAGGAAAAGCCACACATTTGTCAGCAGAGTCCTGACATTTGATTGTTAGACATCCCTCAAGCTTGCAAGACAACATGCTGTCAAACGTGAGAAGCTCTGTGCGTATAACAGAGTTGAAAGGCTGACTGTGGAATCCAATCCCAGTGCCAGGTTCCAAAGACTTTCCATACCTGAACTTTGCTGAAGGGCTCACCTCTAGTTCATCTGCCCTTTTCAATGAATGAATGTACAGTAGCAGTTGAGGCTGTGTAATTTTCCTTTTCCAAGAAAGGTATTGATCACTCAGGAGTTATTGTCAGTCAGCATTTTAAAATAAAATATGCTTTACTTTTATCATCACGGGGAGAAGTAGATTGTAGATTGTAATTTACCAGAGCTACTGCTGTAGCTGCAGGTTTGTTGCTTCAAAGATTTAGTGCATTCTCCATGGATATTTTGTTACATCTCTAATTTGAACATCTATCTACAGCATGTGTTTAATGTTAAGCAGTTTTCAGCGAGGCATGAAGGTTTTGACACCACAAAGCAGAAAAGTGAGGGAATTGTGTGGCTCTAGGGACAGGTCACAAGGTAACAGCTAGTTGGAAAATCAAACTCAAATCGCACTACCACAAAGGTCATAGGGAGAGCAGATAGCTGGGTGGAAATCTTCTGAGAAAATACCAATGGCAAAAGCAAACCTGCAAACTACCTAACAAAATACCTGTCACCAAGAGAAGAAGAATAAACTTGGTTTTCATGTGTTAATTCCCCATATTTTTCCGTGTATAAGACGCCCCCGTATATAAGAATTCTACTTTTCTGTCCCAACACGAAGAAATCAATACACAGGTCGCTCCTGTGTATAAGCCAACCCTCAATTTTTGATCTAACAATTTTAGACAATGGTATTGTCATATACATGGAAAAAATACAGGATGTGTTTACAGG
>PVKE010043129.1:0-13484 GCA_004027555.1 Craseonycteris thonglongyai | reverse complement strand
CCCATTTTATTAAGGATTTTGATCATAAATGGATATTGTATCTTGTCAAATGCTTTCTCTACATCAATTAATATAATCATATGGTTTTTATCTTTTATTTTCTTCATGTGGTGTATCAAATTGATCCATTTGCCATCCTTGTGCCCCTGGGATGAATCCCACTTGATTGTGATGTATAATCTTTTTAATGCATTGTTGTATTCTATTTTCCAGTATTTTGTTTAGGAATTTTGCACCGGTGTTCATCAGAGATATTGGTCTATAGTTTTCTTTTTTTGTGACGATCCTTGCCAGGCTTTGGTATTAGGGTTGTGTTGACCTCATAGAATAGTTGGGAAGTATTGTCTCTTCAATTTTTTAGAAAAGTTTGGGGGAAGCCAGGATGGCTCAGTGGGTTGAGCGCTCACTTTGCAGCGCCGGGGACCGAGGATCGAATCCGGCCCCGGCCCGTGCGGAACCATATGCTGAACTGGGAGCTCCCCCAGTTCAGTTCTCTCTCTGTCTCTGTATCTCTCTCTCTCTCTCTCTCTGTCAAAGTAAATAAATAAATAAAATAAAAAATAAATAAATAAAAAAGTTTGAGGAGGATGGGCGTTAGTTCCTCTTCAAATGCCTGGTAAAACTCATTAGTGACACCATCTGGTCCTAGACTCTTGCTTTTGGGAAGGTTTTGGATGATTGCTTCAATTTCCTTACTGTTGATTGGTCTGCTTAGGTTATCCAGTTCTTCTTGATTAAATCTAGGTAGACTACATGTTTCTAAAAACTTTTCTATTTCTTCTAGGTTGCAAAATTTGGTGGCATATAGGCCTTCATAGTATTCTTTTTTTTTTTTAAGATTTATTTTTATTGTTTTTGACAGAGAGAGAGATACAGAGACAGAGACAGAGACAGAGAGAATGGGGAGGGCCCAGAACAGTCTCCATAGTTGCACATCATTGGTTTTTCCACATAGTTTAATTCCATACCGGGGCTGCACCGGGCAGGAACTGGGCCGGGGTCTTCACCCCAGTGAGAACTGAACTGGGGGCACTCCCCAGTTCAGCATATGAGTCCACATGGGCCAGAGCCAGGATTCGATCCTTGGTCCCCAGAGCTGCAAAGTGAGCGCTTAACCCAGTGAGCCATCCCAGTTTCCCCATAGTATTCTTGTATGATCCTTTGTATTTCTGTAGTATCCATTGTAATTTCCCCTTTTTCATTTCTAATTCGGACTATTTATGTGTTTTCTCTTTTTCCTTTGGTGAGTCTATCCAGGGGTTTGTCAATTTTATTAATTTTTTTCAAAGAACCAGCTCTTTGTTGCATTAATTTTTAAGATTGTTTTTCTATTCTCTATTTCATTCGTTCTGCTTTAATTTTTATGATTTTTTTTTTTTCTGCTGGCTTTGGGTGTTTTTTGTTCTTTTTTTTTCTAGTTCTTGAAGATGTGATATTAGGTTGTTTACTTTTGATTTTTCTTGTTTCTTGAGAAAGGCCAGTAGTGATATAAATTTTCCTCTTATTACTGCTTTTGCTGCATCCTACTAATTTTGGTATGTTGTGTTTTCATTGTCATTTGTTTCTGTGTATTTTTTAATCTCTTCTTTTATTCCTTCTTTGATCCAGTCATTTTTTTAATAAGATGTTTTTTAATCTCTATGTATATGTGGTTTTTCCTGCTTTCTTTTTTGTAGTTGATCTCCAATTTCAAAGCTTTGTGGTCAGAGAATACAGTTGGTATGATTTCAATCTTCTTAAATTTGCTGAGTCTACCTTTGTGTCCCGGCATTTGGTCTATCCTTGAGAATGTTCCATGTGCACCAGAAAAGAATGTGTAGTCCTGTGTTGTAGGATGAAGTGTACTGTAAATGTCCATTATGTCCAATTGCTATAATGTATCATTTAAAGCTGATATTGCTTTGTTTATTTTCTGTTTGGATGATCTGTCCATGGCTGTCAATGGGGTGTTTAAGTCCCCTACTATAATTGTTTTTGTCAGTTTCTCCTTTTAGATCTGTTAGTAGTTGCTTTGTAAATTTTGATGCTTCTTGGTTGGGGGCATATATATCAATAAGTGTAATATCTTCTTATTGTATTGTCCCCTTTATCATTATGAGATGTCCATTTTTGCCTCTTATTATCTTTTTGATCCTGAAGTCTGCTTTGTCAGATATAAGTATAATTATACCTACTTTTCTCTGGGTGCCATTTGCTTGGAGTATTTTTTTTCTCACCCTTTCACCTTGAGTCTGTGTTTGTCCTTGTGGCTGAGGTGTGTCTCTTTTTTTTTTTTTTAAATATATATTTTTATTTATTTTTGACAGAGGGAGAGAGAGAGAGAAAGAGAGAGAGAGAGAGAACTGAACTGGGGGAGCTCCCAGTTCAGCATATGGTTCCACACGGGCCAGGGCTGGGATTCGATCCTCAGTCCCCGGCGCTGCAAAGTGAGCGCTTAACCCACTGAGCCATCCCGGCTTCCCCGAGGTGTGTCTCTTGTAGACAGGATAAGGTTGGTTTTTGTTCTTTAATTCAGTTTGCTACTCTGTCTTTTTATGGTGAGTTTAGTCCACTTACAGTTAGGGTGATGGTTGATATATGAGGATTTTCTATAGCCATTTTATCTTTTGTTTTCTGGTAGCTCTTTTTTTTTTATTGATTCTTTGATTTTTTATTTCCATTGGTTTAGTTTGATGGTGTTTATGACTGTTTTTCTGTTTTCTCGTTTTTTATTGTTATGTGTCCCTGATCTAAGTTCTTTTTCAGTGGTTACCATTAACTTTATATAAAAGAAAGTTTCATATATGCAGTGGTTCCTTTTCTTAAGGATGTTTCTTATCTCCATCCTCTTTGGAAACTTAAGTCTTTACTTCCTCCCCTTTTTATATTTTTGTTGTTCCAGTTTATCCCTATTTACTTTTACTTTTTGTTTCAGGTCCAGTCGCCTCCTTCAGTATTTTTTGAAATGCTGGCCTTGTGCTGGAGAATTTCTTCAGTTTTTGTGTGTCTGCAAAGGTCTTTATTCCTCCTTCATATCTAAAGGATAACTTTGCTGGGTATTGGCTTCTTGGTTGGTAATTTTTCTCCTTTAATATTTTGAATACTTTGTTCCATTCCCTTCTTGCGTGTAGTTTCTGTTGAGAAATCTGATGAGAGTCTGATGGGCTTTCCTTTATAGGTTATGGTGTTCTTTGTTCTGGCTGCCTTGACATCTTCAGTATAATGTGCCTTGGAGAGGGTCTGTTAGGATTCAAGTAGCTACGAGTCCTGTTTCCTTCTTAGATTTGAGGTTCCAGTTCATGCCATAGATTTGGGAAATTCTCATCTACTATTTGAGTAAATTCTCTGTGCCCATCTCGTTCTCTGCTCTTGTCCAGAATACCTATTATTCCTATGTTATTCTTTCTAATGGAGTCAGATCTTGTAGATATCTTTCATTTCTTTTAGCTCTTAGGGCTCTCTGTTCTTCCTTTTGAGACATTTCCAAATTTCTGTCTTTGATTTCACTAATGCTTTCCTCCATCTGGTCAGCTCTGCTTCCTAGGCTAGCTATTTCATTTTTTATTTCTTTTATTGTGTTGTTTATCTCCAGAATTTCTATTTGCTTCTTTTTTATAAATTCAATTTCCTTTCTGAGATCACTTAGCTCCTTCTGTGTACTCTGCCAGTCTTCTTTGAGCTCTTTGAGTGTTTTCAGAATGCAGTCTTGAATTCTATGTCATTTAGCTCTTATATTTTCATATCTTCAAGTCTCTTTTCTGGAGAATTTTCTCTTTCTTTGTGAACACCTTTGTTCACAAGGGTATTCATTGCTGTTGTAGAGTTTTGTTTCCTGAACATGAGGACTTTTCCCCTGGTAGATGTGAGGAAATCTTTCTTTTAAATTTTAGCTGGTATTGCTGCAGTGTTATAAGATTTTCTCTTGTTTATTTGGTTTTCTCACTGTGGGAGGCTTCCTAGAAGGTGGGCTCCATTTTTACTCAGTCACTTTGGTCTTGTACGCTTCCTCTTTGGAAAGGTATGGTGTGCAATGGTATTGTATGCCTCCGAGATCCCACTGCTGTCAGAAGCTGCCACACCTAGCTCCCTCTGCTGGCTTCAGTGAGAAGGGTGGGGGGCAGGGGCTTGTTGGGAAAGGCACGGGTGTGTTTGTGTCACAGGGTGATGGCAGCTTCCCGGCAGCAGCTCACTGAAGGCACGCCATGGGTGAGGCCTGCATGGTGAGCCCTGGGAGAAGCAAGGGGAAGCAGCCAGGCTCCATGTCCAAGGCCATGCAGTGCTCCAGTTGTCACCTCACTGAGGGTCACTCTATGCCTCAGCCACCAGCACACTCCCGGTGTTGTCGCTCCAGCCACTGGAACACCCGCCTTTGGCTCCAGTTGCCGGCCTCACGCTCCGCGGGCCCCCATCTCCAGCCGCCCGACTCCAGTGCCAGCAGCTGAATCTCTACTCTGGTCACCACCCCGATCTCCGGCTGCTGCTGGGGCCTCACTCCAGCCTCCAACCCGCCCAGAGTTGTTCTGCTCCTGGACCTGCATCCCCGCGCTCCCACCTCCATCAATCTCTCCTCTGCGGGACTCAGGTCAACCTCTGGGTCATCACTGGGTGAGTCTCCAGGTCGTGCTCCACGGTGGGTCTCCCCATGGCTCCCTTTCTTTCTCTCTCACTCATCTCCATTTCTCCAGCTTTAGGGAATTTCTTGTGATGAGTGGGTCCTTCAGCCAAGGCTGTGTGTTGCTCAGGGATTCTCTGGTTGGATTTTAGTTGTTTAAATTGTTGTCTTTCCAGGAGAGGTTTCAAGAGCTCCTCTCAGCCCGCCATCTTGATCATGTCCCCCTTTATATTTTTTTGTTAAATTTATTGGGGTGGCATTGGTTAACAATTATATCGTTTAGAGGTGTACAATTCTACATTACATCGTCTATGCATTGCATTATGTGTTCACCACCCAGAATCAGCTCTCTTTCCATCACTGTGTATTCGATGTCAACCCCTAATCCCCGACCCAGCTCTCCCACCTACCTCCCCCCTTATCCTCAAGTAACCACTAAACTATTGACTGTGTCCATGAGTTTTTGTTTCTTTGTTACTTTCAGTTTTATATTTCACCTATGAGTGAGGTCTTATGTTTCTTGATTCTTTCAGTCTGACTTATTTTGTTTAATAAGATGTTTTCAATCCTTGTGTTCTTCATTATAGCCATTCTAACAGGAGTAAGGTGGCATCCCATTGTGGTTTTAATTTTTCTTTTCCTAATAGCTAGTGAAGTTGAGCATATTTTTTGTATGTCTGTTGGCCATCTGTATGTCTTCATAGAAGTGTCTGTTTAGGTCTTCTGCCCATTTTTTTTTTTAAAGCTAATGACAATGTTTTTTTGTTTTTTGTTTTTTTTATTGTTTTTGACAGAGAGAAAGAGAGATACAGAGACAGAGAGAGAACTGAACTGGGGGCACTCCCCAGTTCAGCACATGGGTCCGCACAGGCTGGGGCCAGGATTCGATCCTGGGTCCACAGCACTGCAAAGTGAGCGCTTAACCCACTGTGCCACCCCGGCTTCCCCTTCTGCCCATTTTTTAATTGGATTGTTTTTTTTATTGTTGAGTTGTAGGAATTCTTTATATATTTTAGATATTAACCACTTATCAGAGGTATTGTTTGAAAATATTTTCTCCCATTCATTTGATGGCCTCTGTACTTTGTTGATGGTGTCCTTTTCTGTACAGAAAATTTTTAGTTTGATATAGTCCCATTCATTTATTTTTGCTTTTACTTCCCTTGCCATTGAGGTCAAGTTCATAAAGTCCTCTCTGAAACCAAGGTCTATAAGTTTAGTACTGATGTTTTCTTTTATGCCGATTATGGTTTTGGGTCTTATGTGAAGGTCTTTGATCCATTTTGAGTGAATTTTGGTATATGGTGACAGTTCATTGTCCAGATTCATTATTTTGCTTGTGGTTTTCCAATTTTCCCAGCACCACTTAACAAAGACTTTATTTTCTCCACTGTATATTTTTTGCTCCTTTGTCAAAAATTATCTGTTCATATATTTGTGCATTTATTTCTGGGTTTTTTGTTCTGTTCTATTGGTCTGTGTGTCTCTTTTTTCTACCAATACCAAGCTGTTTTGATTATTAACATTTTGTAGTATAGACTGAAGTCAGGGAGTGTGATACCTATGGCCTTATTTTTTCCATGGGATTGCTTTGGTGATTTGGGGTCTTTTGTGGTTCCATATGAATCTGATGATTTTTAAAATCTATTTCTCAAAGGAAAGTCTGAAATTTTAATGGGAATTGCATTAAATCTGTAAGTGCTTTGGGTAATATGGTTGTTTTTAGTATGTTGATTCTTCCAATCCATGAACATAAAATATATTTCTATTTCTTTGTATCTTCTTCAATTTCTTTTAATAGGTTGGTTTCTGTGTATAAGTCCTCATGGTCTTTGTTAAGTTTATTCTTAGGTATTTTATTCTTTTTGTTGTGATTGCAAAAGGTCTTGTTTTTCTTATTTCTTTTTCTTAAGTTTCATTATTTGTATATACAAATGGAATGGATTTTTATACATTGATTTTGTATCCTGCAATTTTACTGTATTCAGTTATAACTTCTAATATTTTCTGGTGGAGTCTTTAGGATTTTCTCTATAATGGGTCATGTCATCTGCAAAAAGTGTCAGTTTAACTTCTTCACCCCCAATTTGGATGCCTTTTATTCTGTTCTCCTGCCTGATGGCTCTGGCTAGAACTTCCCGCACTATGTTGAATAGCAGTGGTGACAGGGTACATCCCTGTCCTATTCCTGATTTTAGAAGAAAATGTTTCAGTTCTGTCATTCAAATGTCATTCAGTATGACATTTGCTGAGGGTTTGTCATATATGGCCTTTATTATGTTGAAATACTTTCCTTCAATACCCATTTTATTAAGTATTTTTTATCATAAATGGATGTTGTATCTTGCCGAGTGCTCTTTCTGCATCAATTGATATAATCATGTGATTTTTATCTTTTATTTTGTTTATGTGGTGTACCACATGGATGGATTTGCATATGTTGAACCATCCTTGTGCTCCTGGCATGAATCCCACTTGCTCATGATGTATAATCTTTTTAATGCATTGTTGTATTCTATTTGCTAGTTTTGGTTTTTTTTTTAATTTTTGCATCTGTGTTCTACAGAGATATTGGTCTATAGTGTTGTGTGTGTGTGTTTTGTCCTTACCAGTCTTTTGTATTAGGGTAATGTTGACTTCATAAAATTAGTTAGGAAATATTGCCTCTTCCTCAATTTTTTGGAAGAAGTTGAGGAGGATAGGTGTTAGGTACTATTTGAATGCTTGGTAAAACTCATTACTGGGTCGGTTTCATCCTGGATTATTGCTTTTGTAGAGGTTTTGGATGGTTATTTCAATTTCATTACTGTTTATTGGTCTTTTTAGATTATCAATTTCTTCTTGGTTCAATATATGTTTCTAGAAACTTGTCACTTTCATCTAGATTGTTAAATTTAGTGGCATATAGTCCTTCATAGCATTCTTTTTTTTTCTTTCTTTCTTATTTATTTATTGGGATGACATTGATTGATATCAATTACATTGTTTCCAGGTGTACAATTCTACATTACATTGTGTATACATCGCAGTATGTGCTCACCACTCAGAATTAGCTCACTTTCCATCACTGTATGTTTGATTCCCCATCCCTACTCCCCCCCCATCTCTCCCACCTACCTCCCCCTTACCCTCAGGTAACCACTAAACTATTGACTGTGTCCATGAGTCTTTGTTTCCTTGTTCCTTTCAGTTTTATATTCCACCTGTAAGTGAGGTCATATGTTTCTTGATTCCTTCATTCTGATTTATTTTGCTTAATAAGATGTTTTCATGGTCCATTGATGTTGTCACAAATTGCTGTATTTCATCTTTTCTTATTGCTGAGTAGTTCTTGTATGATCTTTTGCATTTCTGGGTATTAGTTTTAATTTTCCTCTTTCACTTCTTTTTTTTTTTTTTTTAAGATTTATTTTTATTGTTTTTGACAGAGAGAGAGACAGAGAGAAGGGAGAGGGCCCAGATCAGTCTCCATAGTTGACAGCATTAATTTTCCATATAGTATCACTCCACAGATGGGCGTGGAGCTGCGCAGGGCAGGAACTGGGCCAGAAGCCTCCCGCATAGGCCCAGACAAAAACTGAACTGGGGGCACACCCAAGCTCAGCATATGGGTCTGCCTGGGCCAGGGCCGGGATTCAATCCTCGGTCTCCGGGACTGCACAGTGAGCGCTTAACCCACTGAGCCATCCCAGCTTCCCGTTCTCTTTTGTTTCTATTTTTGATTATTTGTGGCATTTCTCTTCTTTCCTTGGTGAGCCTAGACAGGAGTTTGTCCTTTTCCTTAATTTTTTTGAAGAACCAGCTCTTTGTTGTATTAATTTTTCTATTGTTATTTTCTCTCCATTTTATTTAGTTATCTTCTAATTTTTATTATTTCCTTCCTTCTGTTAAAATTGGGTTTGTTGATAGGAGAAAGATGGCGGCATGAGAGGAGAACTCCGATAACTTCCTGGAAAGGGACTTATGAACAAAGGGGAATCCACAGGGGAAACCCTGAGAAGCAACCTCAATTGAGAGAATCACACAATGCAGAACAACACCCAAAGGTTAGAGAAAAAAGGGGAGAGGGAAGGAGAAGCAGCAGTTCGGGGGCAGGGTCATGGGTCACAGAGCGCGGCCCAGGGCCGGCAAAAACAAAAGGGGATTGGGGGACTACAGTCAAAGTAGCGATAGATCGAGGTCGGGCTGGAAGCCGAGACCTAAGGAGTGTGCAGGCCCCGCAAGACTGTGGACAATTTAACATCCAAACTCAAGGGACAGCACACTGTGCCCTAATCAGATCACTGGGCCTAAAGTGGAACAGGGACTGTGGAGCAGGGCGGCTGCACTTCCCGGCAGGCAGGGTGAGAACAGGGATTCAGCCCACAACAGTTTGGCACCACTGATTTACGGGAGAGATTGACAGTGAGGAGGCGCCTTCTGAAGACATGGCTCTTGGAGTGAGGGCTGGGGCTTGAATGGACATAGCTACATTAGACATGCTTAGAGTAAGGTGACCAGATTTTAACATTGGTAAAGCGGAACACCATTGACGGGGGGGTGGGGGGGGGTGGTTCTTGATGAAAAATTTGGTCTATCTCCCGCCGTTCCCTAGCGTGTCGTGCATTCTTTCCAAAAATCGGGACTTTTTTAAAACGCCGCGGGACACCGGACAAATTGTTAAAAATCGGGACTGTCCCACCAAAAGTGGGATGTCTGGTCACCTTAGCTTAGAGTCAACCCGGCGGTCTCAGCAGAGCCACAGGCCTAGAAAGGCTGCCGGTCGAGCTGCGGCCAGTGCACCCAGGGCTTTCAGCGCCCCGCCCACCAGCCCTCCATAGCGCTGCTGCCCTGCTCAGACCAGCTTTCAGCACCCCGCACACCTGGCCACTGCAGAGCTGCCGCCAGGGTGCACAATTGGGCTGATCAAGCCACGGTGCCACCGCCAGCACGCGAGACCGGTTTTCAGCACCCCGCCCACCGGGCTGCTGCGGAGCTACTGCCAGCGTGTGCAATTAGGCTGATCGAACAGCCACGGTGCTGCCGCCTGAGTGCGAAACCTGCTTTCGGCGCCCCACCCACCAGGCTGCTGCGGAGCTGCCGCCAGCCTGCGCAACGGGGCTGATGGAGCCACCACAGCTCCACTCTCCGAGCACACGAGCGGCTACCTGCCACACTGCCGCGGCACCTAAGCCCACGAGCGCACACTGGACTTACGGTGTGCCGCTGACCAGGCTGTGGCTGTGCCCTGTCCCGCGTGTCCAACCCTGCCTCTGCCAAGCCCTGGCACACTACCGCCACCGCACTGTGGGCACCGCTAACAGTCACGATTAAAGGAAAAGCAGACAAGCAGAGGAAAGAAAGACTGGAGCTCCGGTGACCTGCCCGCTCTAATCTGTCAGCCCCCCTGCTGAAAGAGGAATCTGCTATTGTGTCTCAGACCCATCCTAGCTCCTACTCACATGCCCCCAACCCTGGCCACACCCTTACTACCCTGCTTTCTAACAACTAAGACAGCATCCTGAAGTGCCCCAGGGCCCAGAAGCAGTCTGCTTCCCCCAACCCTCTCCCAAAATCTCCTCCTCTCACAACTGAGCCCAAAAGAAAAAATAAAGAGAAGCCCATCTGATAGGCAACCCCCCAGAGGGAAAACATACCCACGCGTAAAGCAAAAAGAACCACATCAAACACAATGCACACCTCAGAATCCAAAACCCTACAGAAGATCAGGGGTATTCTTTAGTAAAGGAGCTTGCACACTTGGAATCAAATCTAAGTGAAACAGAATTCAGGGCTGCATTAATCAAGACACTCAGAGAGCTCAGTCAATGCTGGCAAACTACCCAGAAACAGTTAAATGACCTCAACAAGAAATTTTCTGAGCAAAATGAGTATTTTACCAATAAAATTGTGAGAAGTTAGAGCAGAACCAAAAGGAGCTCCTTGAAATGAAAGGCATCATGGGAGAGCTGAAAAAAGAACTGACCAGCATAGGAAACAAGGCTGACCAGCTAGAGGAAAGAATGAGTGAAATCGAAAATAGAAAAATGGAAATGTCACAGAGGGAAGAAGAAAAGGAAAGGAGAATCAAGAGAAATGAAAGAGCCCTACAAGAACTCTCTGACTCCATCAAAAAGAACAATATTAGAATAATAGGGGTACCAGAAGGAAGCGAGATGAAATCTTCTCAGAGTCTACTAAAACAAATAGTGGATGAAAATTTTCCTAACCTATGGAAAGAATTAATGCCACAAATTCAAGATGAAATCAGGAGCTCCAACTACCTAGATCCTAGCAGACCTTCTCCAAGGCACATTGTTCTGAAGATGACAAAAACCAAAGACAAAGAAAGAATCCTCAAGGCTGCCAGGGAAAAACAAAATATAACTTTCAAAGGAAAACCTATTAGGCAGTCACCAGACTTCTCAGCAGAAACTCTGCAAGCCAGGAGGGAGTGGAGCCCAATCTTCAAAATATTAAAAGAGAGAAATTTTCAGCCAAGAATTAACTATCCAGCAAAATTAATCTTTAGATATGAAAGAGGAAGTAAGGCCTTTACAGATATACAGAAGCTGAGGGAATTCTCCAGCTCAAAACCGGCACTCCTAGAAATGCTGAAGGAGGCCATTCGACCTGAATCAAGAAATCAAAATAAATGGAGAAAAGTTGGGACAACAAAAAAATAAAAAGGAAAGAAGAAATGGATACAGCATATCCTCATATATCAATCATCACCCTGAATGTAAATGGACTGATTTCACCAATAAACAGGCACAGGGTAGCAGACTGGATTAAAAAACAAAATCCAACCATATGCTGCCTACAGGAGATACACCTCAGCCACAGGGACAAACATAGACTCAGGGTAAAAGGATGGAAAACAATACTCCAGGCAAATGGCGGTCAGAGAAAAGCTGGAGTGGCCATACTGATTTCTGATGAAAAAGACATCAGGATAAAAATAATAATGACATAAAAGATGAACATTACATCTTGATAAAAGGGACAATACAACAAGAAAACATGACACTCATCAATATATATGCTCTGAATCAGGAAGCACCAAAATTTATAAAGCAACTACTAACAGATCTAGAAGGAGAATTTGACAAAAATACAATTACAGTAGGGTATCTAAACACCCCCGTGACAACATTGGACAGATCATCCAAGCAGAAACTAAATAAGGAGATTGCAGCTTTAAATGATACATTGCAGGAAATGGACATAATTGACATTTACAGGTCATTCCATCCTACAACAAAGGGCTATACATTTTACCCTAGTGCACATGGAACATTTTCAAGGATAGACCATATCCTGGGACTTAAATCCAACCTTACCAAATTTAAGGGCATCCAAATCATACCAAGTGTATTCTCAGACCACAAAGCGTTGAAACTTGGGATCAATTGCAAAAGATCAAGTGCAGAGAGAACCATATATATGTGGAGATTGAACAACATGCTATTAAAAAGTGACTGGGTGAAAGAGGAAATAAAACAAGAGATTAAAAACTTTGTAGAAACGAATGACAATGAAAACACAATGTACCAAAATTTCTGGGACACAGCGAAAGCAGTATTAAGAGGGAAATTTATATCATTACAGGCCTATCTCAAGAAACAAGAAAAACTACAAGTAAACACCCTCACATCTCATCTCATAGAGCTAGAAAAACAAGAACAGAGGTCCCCCAAAGCCAGCAGAAGAAAAGAATCAATAAAAATCAAAGCAGAACTTAATGAAATTCAGAATAGAAAACCAATATATAAAATTAACGCCACAAAGAGCTGGTTCTTTGAAAAAATCAATAAAATTGACAAATCACTGGCTAAGCGCACCAAAGGACAAAGAGAAAAATCTCATATTTCCAGAATACGGGATGACAGGGGAGAGATCACAACTGATGCTGCAAAAATACAAACAATCATAAGAGATTATTATGAAAGACTCTATGCCACCAAGTTTGACAATCTAGAGGAAATGGACAAATTGCTAGAAACATATAGTTTACCTAAACTGAAACAAGAAGATTTGGATAACCTAAACAGACCAATCAACAATACTGAGCTTAAAACAATTATCCAAAAATAGCCCACAGGCAAAAGGCCTGGGCCACATGGCTTTACCAATGATTTCTACCAATCATTCAAAGAAGAACTAATGCCCATCCTCCTCAAACTACTCCAGAAAATTCAAGAGGAGGCAGTACTACCCAACTCTTTCTATGAAGCTAATATCACCTTAATACCAAAACCTGGGAAAGACAATTCCAAAAAGGAAAACTATAGGCCAATCACACTGATGAACACTGATGCAAAAATCTTAAATAAAATTTTAGCTAACAGAATACAACAATGCGTTAAAAAGATTATTCACCATGACCACATGGGATTCATCCCAGGGGCACAAGGATGGTTCAACATACGTAAATCAATCAATGTCATCCAACATATAAACCAAACAAAGGATAAAAACCACATGATTATCTCAATTGATGCAGAAAAAGCATTTGACAAGATTCAACACCCATTTATGATAAAAACTCTGAATAAAATGGGAATTAAAGGAAAATATTTCAACATAATAAAGGCCATATATGACAAACCCTCAGCAAATATTATACTGAATGGGGAAAACCTGAAGTCTATTTTCCTAAAATCAGGAACAAGACAGGGATGCCCCCTGTCACCACTGCTGTTCAACATAGTTCTAGAAGTTCTAGCCAGAGCAATCAGACAAGAGAAAGGAATAAAAGGTATTAGAATCGGGAGTGAAGAAGTTAAACTGTCACTTATTTCAGATGACATGATCCTGTATGTAGAAACCTCTAAAGACTCTATCAGAAATTTATTATAAATAATAGACAAATACAGTAAAGTCGCAGGCTACAAAATCAATGTCCCAAATC
>PVKE010043128.1:0-13486 GCA_004027555.1 Craseonycteris thonglongyai | reverse complement strand
CCCCCAGTTCAGTTCTCTCTCTGTCTCTGTCTCTGTATCTCTCTCTTTCTCTGTCAAAAAGCAATAAAAATAAATAAATAAATAAGAGGAAATAGAAATAGCACTATATTAAAAAGAGCAGAGTAGGGGAAGCCAAGATGGCTCAGTGGGTTAAGTGCTCACTTTGTAGCCGTGGGGACAGAGGGATCTGGGAGTGTCTTCAGTTCAGTTCTCACTGGGGTGAGACCCCAGCCCAGTTCCTGCCCTGTGCAGCACCCCCCGCACCCACCTGTGGAATGAAACTATGTGGAAAAACCAATGATGTGCAACTATGGAGACTGTTCTGGGCCCTCCCCAATCTCTCTGTCTCTGTATCTCTCTCTCTCTGTCAAAAACAATAAAAATAAATAAATTTAAAAAAAGCAACAAAACAATAACAGGCACTGTAAAGCAAAGCATTCATTTTAGTGCAATAAACAGTTGTAGGGACTCTCAAAATTCCTTTCTGAAACTGTTTTTACAGCTAGTTCCTGAATTACATGAGAAAATCAGTTCTGATATTTTACAAACATTTCTTAAATTTGTCCCAAACTGCTTAATAGCACCTTAGCCACAGTGTTGGGGTACATTTATGGGTAGCATACCATTTAATTCTTAAAATAATCATAGAAAGTAGATATTATCATCATGATCATCATCTTTTTTTCTTTTTTTTTTTTTTTCCAGATTAGAAACAGGTTCATTACTTATTTGGGGCCACAGAGATATTAAGTGGGAAATCAAGAATTGAACACTGGTTTCTGTATATTTGGAAATGGCAATGGGTCTGAAATCAAGATCTAAGGAGGTGTGACCGGATTACTGATATCAAAGCCCAGTCTCCAAAGAGGATGCTGGGAAAGGAACAATCCTTCATAAAGGAGATAAACTGTGGCACTAAGATTTTTATTGCTGTTGATTACTACAAATGTCTAAATCATTCTCTAGGGTAATTTTTGTTGTGAAGAGAATTCAAGGATAGCAGGAATGAGAGGTGGGAAGACTATATCAAGAAAAAAAGAGGGATGCCAGAATGGCTCAACAGATTGAGTGCTTCCCTTGCACCCAACTGCAAGGTCCAGGGATTGAATCTTGGCCCTAGAACATGCAAACCCATGTGCTGGGCTACAGCGCAGCTGGTTACCACTGACATGGTGGTGGAGGTTCTTGCCTCCCATGAAGGAGGAACCTGGTTCAGTTCCCATACAGCACAACCCCACATCCACCTGTGTGGAATGAAACCATGTCACAACTAATGCCCTTCTCTCTCTCTCCCCTTCTCTCAAAACAATAAAATAAATCTTTAAAAAAAAAAAAAGAACCTTTTAAAAGAAAACTCCCAGGGAATCATGATGTGGCCAGTGGTAACTCTTCTGCAACCTAACTAAGAAGTCTAACTAGTGCTCTCACTTATCTAAAGATAAAATATGTTTCACTCAACAAATATCTTAAATGTTAGGTAAAGCTAGAATCACAGCCCACTCCATACCTAGGCCCTTGCTGATCTTCCCAGCCTCATGCCTTATAACCCAACTCTCAGTCTTGCATGGTTTTGTCTGTCTTAATTTTTTAGTTTGTAGTTCCCTCATTTTAATCTTCTTGTCATTGCTTTAGACCATTTGTTGTTAACAATTCTTTTTTTTTTTTGCCTAAGTATTTGTCATCTTATAAGATTCAGGTAAGAGGCACTTCCTCAAGAAATCTCCCTAAATTCCTAAGGTAGATCTCCTCTTTGCTTCTATAGCATGTTATGCTATATAGTTTTGTTTATATTGTCTTATCTTCTCCACTAGACTGAGCATCTCAAGGGCAGGAAACCTCTATATCCCAGTTGACATGTGATAAATATTTATAGCCTTCAAGAGAATGAGCATCCTTAATAGTTAAGGGAAAGGGAGAGGTCATAAAACTAATCAACCCATTGTCAAAAGTCAAAACTTTGTCTCAATATACTTAAACACAAGAACTTAGAACACCTGTTTTACTGAAGTAGGACCTCTGCTTTGGACAGTATAGTAAATTCATCATGAAAAAGGCAGAAAGAACTATGAGCACTCTCACTACCAAGTGCTCTCAAATGAAATCAGTTTGAAGCAGTTTTCATTAAGATGGATTGAATGTGGCATTGTGAGAAACACTTTATCAAATGTAGTGTTTTACTTAGTGATTAACTATATACCAGTTGATGAAGCTCCCCAAATCCTTTGTAATCCCACCACTCTAATAAACATTTAATGAGTATATAAGTTCAAAAAGCCTAGCAGAGGATTTAAACCTTCAATCTTGTTTTTATTTACTCTTGGAACTCAATTTCTCATTTCAAGTAAAAAATGCTGGTGCTTGAAGCTCATCTGTTGCCCTGGTAAAATTAATGTGCCTTCCACAGTTTAAATTAAACATGTGATATTCAAGATGAAAGAAATTTACTATGAATGCCAAAGTATCAGTCACACTTGCCTTAAAATATTTGAACAAATTGTTTTCTTAAAAATTAAAAATGATTCATTTGTAAGTTTTAAAAATAGTACTGAAAAAGGTTTGTTTTAACTCTCAAATGTGAAATCTAAAAGGAAATATGAAGTTTAGTAACCAAATCCTTCAGTATAGCAGTTAGCATTGAAAACTGAAGTATGCTGGCAAAGTATAAAACCATACTTACCTGTTTTGGAACACCTGAGCTCTTATTTGGCCTCACTACTTAGTATTTATGTGTCCCTGGGCAAGTTTTGTTTCTGAGTTTCCTCATCCCTACAATGTAATATTGATATTTTATGTCCCCATTTCACTGCTTTGTTGTGGGATTCAAATGAGATATCATAGGAAAATGTTTTATAAACCACAGAGCACCATATAAATCTGAGGTACTATTTGTACAGTTACATGGTACTCTTAAATAAAAAGAAATGTGTATAATCTGATTAATGACCATCATAAATGTACTCACTTAGATTTAGTTTGGAATAATGTATTCATAATGTGGACAAATTTTACTTAAGTTTAGAGTAATATAATAAACAATGCATAAACTGTTGATCATTAATTTTGAAATGAGAAATGAGGAAAGATAAAAGCCCTGGACAGGAGGAGAAAGATGAAGACAGTTTAGGAGTCCAGAAGGTGGTGAATTTTGCTATGAATCTAATATGAAGCAAAATATTTAATTACACGAACCTATCCATGATTTTCTTCTGTTAAAAGACCAAGAAACTAATCAAAAACAAAAAATCAATTATTTCATTAGAAACACCCAGAAATTAATAAGCAAGAGCTTATGTTCCTCTGAAGATGGTCAGTCTGAATAAATCCAAATGCCAGTTTATTGTATAAAACACTTAGTAAAAGTCCTTTCGTTTATTATATACTGCATTATTCAAATAATTCTTCATTTATAGTTATAATGTTTAAGGTATATACAACATATCTTACAGTAGCTTTTGAAATGAGATTTAAAAGATGTCGATGCTTGTTTTGGAGTTATGGTTTAAGTTGCAAAAGGCCCTGACATCTTCCAGTTACTTCAACTGCTTAGCAATCTTGCTGGAAAGCAGAGACAAACATTTCAAATACATTCTTACCAAAGAATGAACTAAAAAATAAATTATTTTAAATCTGTAAGTATATACTGCTTCAAATATGTTCAACAGTAAGTTGTTGTTTAAATATAATAACAGGACCATATAATGAGACTCTATATCCACTAAAAATCCTGTTACAATAAAGTATTCAGTATTACTTACAAAGCATTCTTGGAAAGAAAGTTTAATCTGAATTGAACAAAGCTTTTAGACCTAATATCCACTTCTCAGGAAATACAGAGATAGAGGAACAAGTTAAATAATATCACAAGGAAACAATCACACAAATCCATAATTTGAAACACCGTGTAAGTCATTTAGCATGATTTCTTCACAAAGCAAATGTCATGAAAAAGTTAAAAAAGAAGAGTGGGCATTTGCTTAAAACAGATTTTAAAAATCTAACAACTAAATACAATTCATCATCCTTGCATGGAATATGGTGGAAAAAAAAAAGTTGGGGAAGTCGGGATGGCTCAGTGGGTTAAGTGCTCACTTTGCAGCGCCAGGGACCGGGGATCGAATCCTGGCCCCGGCCCGTGTGGAACCATATGCCGAACTGGGATCTCCCCCAGTTCAGTTCTCTCCCTGTCTCTGTATCTCTCTCTCTCTCTCTCTCTGTCAAAAATAAATAAATACATAAAAAAAAAAAAGTTAAAGAGACATTTTGGGGACAAGTGAAATTTGAAAAGGTATTGAATATTAGAGAATTACTGTTAATTTTGTTACATGTGACAATGGTATTGATATGTAAAAGAATACCATTATTTTTGGAAAATGTATACAGTTGTTTTTAGGGGTAAAATATGATGTCTGTAATATACTTTGAAATGGTTTAGCAAAAAATAATGAATATACAAGGGAATCCTAAGTGTTTTCTGTACAGTTTAAGTTTTAATAATGTCAAATGTTTAACTGCTACAAACTTAAAAAAATTACATGAAACTTTATTTATATTTCTTTTACGTTTGTTTGTTTTTGTAAATTTTTAACAATTGGGGAAGCCGGGATAGCTCAGTGGGTTGAGCGCTCACTTTGCAGCGCCAGGGACCCAGGATCGAATCCTAGCCCTGGCCCGTGTGGACCCATGTACTGAGCTGGGGAGTGCCCCCAGTTCAGTTCTCTCTCTGTCTCTGTCTCTGTCTCTCTGTCAAAAACAATTAAAAAAATAAAATATTAAAAAAAAATTTTGAATAATAAATTTAAAATTTAGTTTCTGTTCCAGCCGATGTTTGCCATTTTCAGAGAGGAACTAATATAAAAATTTATCATAAAAAATTTATTCATCAAAATCAGATAGTTAAATAAGTAGACAAATGTAAATAATTACATTTCAAATAATGATTTTTTTAAGAGCAGCAGTTAAACTTCTGAAGTTATTAAGGCTTAAAATTCCACTAAAACTTTTAAATGCATTGCATATAGAAAAAGAAAATATGGCAAAATTTTAGTAATTATTAAGTAATTATTAAACCTAGGTATAGGAAATTTGGGTGTTTATTCTATTATTGTTTTACTTTTTCTATATTAAAATTGTTTTGATTGAATGTTAAAATATAAAATATAATTAAGAAAATAATATTAAAAGGTGAAAAGAAGCCATTTTAACAAAATTATAATATGATTCCATTTTATATTAAATATGTATAAATTCACTCATCAAAATATATAATAGAAATTAGAAAAAAAAACATACGAGGGCTATCTGAATAGTATCCAGCCATTTAACCATTCTCGTTATTTTGACAATGGCTAGGATTTTTTCCCCAGAAAACCCTCCTATTTCATAAAGTTAACCATTAATCTGTGTTTACAATATTTCCTTTTGGCTTTTCAGTATTTTCCATAAACCTGTATTTGTGGAAACCATAAATATTTATCATCATAAGTATGTATTTCCTCAAAAATAACTTCCACTTTATAAAGATTTAAAAGTTAAAAAAATAGATAGTAAACAACCTTTCTAATGGGCATTTCCACTATTCTTAGGGTAAAGAACAGTTTATGTACATATTTCTTAATCTACTTCATTAAACTTTTAGTAATAGCTGTAAGTTTGATCTTTACTTATTGTCTTAAAATTCAATTTTTAAAATTTGTTTAAAATAAATTTTTCTTTAGGTGAAAGTTTAACAGAAAGTAGAAGTTAGAAATTTCATAGGCATCTTGCATTACATTCTCATACTAATTCCAGTAATATTCCATCTATTCTATCTATGCACTATTTCTTCCTCTCTCTTTTTTTCTTCATTCATTAAATATATATAGAATACTACATAAAACATGTATAGGAATGGAGGGTGCACAGTCAATGCTAAAAAGAAAACAGTCTCTTCAGAAATCATAGATATACTCGTATACAGAGAGAATGGATAATTTTAAACAATGCGTTAAGTGTAACAATAAGGTGAGCAGAGCTAAAATACTAAAGAAGTGGGTGCAGTCAATGTTAGAGTAGTCGAAGAGTCGGGAAAAGTTACCCCGGTAAGTCTCAGAGGAACAGCAGGAGTCAACCAGGTAAAGAGCAGGATGAAAGGTATTACTGATAGTGAGAAGCGTGACAAAAGAATAATATGGAGAAATATGAATGGTACACTATTGCTAGATTTATTAACTGTGAGGCAGGGAATGGGAAGAGCTGAAGCTGTACTGATAGACAGGAGCCAGATTACTGAGGTCTCAACTGCTGTGTCAACATATTAATAGAGTGATTGCACAGAACATCCTTGTTTAAAATGTACTCTTCTCAATTTGTGTTATAAACGTCAATCTACTTGATTTCAAGATCATAAAGCCCATTTCTCCATTTAATTAAGAATCTTTTTATTGTCTAAAGTGACTTTTGGGGACAACAATATTGCAGTTACTAAATATGTACTACTAGGTGAAAAATCATTTTTGGGAAAAGACTGAAGGACAAATCCTTTAGCAAGAACCTGTCAATCACGAAACATAACTGAAAATAATACAAACAAGTGTTCTGGTTCCTTTCTAAGCATGTCATCATCTCTTTTTTCCCTACAAAAACCCTGTTTCAGAGCTTGACAAGGTCTTCTGAAAGAGCTAGCAGTACCCTGTCATACTACTGCCTATCTGAAATGGGCATCTTGCTGATGATTAGGCTGGTAGATGAACCAGAAACAAAATCAAATCTTCAATCTGAAAAAAACAGAAAACACTAAGCACTGCCTCAGGCCTGGTGGTAAACCTATGGGATATACTTTTTAATCAGAAAAGGTAAGATTGCACTTACATCTCGGGCTTTCACATAGAAGGCCTCTTGAAAAGCAGCTTCTAATGAGCCAATAAAAAATACAGGATGGCAGTCACCATATCTACAGAAAAAATATGTCTATTAATTAAAATACATTTCAAACTTACTTCAAAGTCTCACAAATCTAACCAATGGCTAAAGTAAATGTCAGGCCAAATGTCTCTTAAGAACAGACTAAACATTAAAACATTTCTTTAAAAGCTTGGAAATGAGCTTCATTAGTTTATAGAATTGTTCTCAGTCTATGATATTTAGAACACTAAAATTTTAAGTACATCTAGCAAATGTATTTAATAACTGCCACAAAACCAATCCATTTATAAGTAGCAATTCTTGGTTACCCACTTTCATAAGACTTTTCTAGTTACAGTAGCTTTAACTTTCCATTTTAGTTCATTTACTTTGCAAGTTCAACAAAAAGGAAAAAAATGGTATCCTGCAAAAAAATGGTATCTTTGCAGAATATCAGAAAATAACATTATATCAGAAAATAAAACTAAAGAGAAATATAATTTACATGAAAATGTAGGGTTAAATATTTAAATTGTCTTTACTTAAATACCTTGGGAGAATCTCAAATATATATAAGACATGTTATATTAAGATTCTTAAAAGAAGAAACGCTAAATGATTTGTAAACAAAAATTAAAATTCACTTCTATTAAAAATTTTTAAATTACCTTTAATGTAATATTATTATAAAGGATATTTCATTTGTAGTAGGATATATTAAAAAGTAGTAAACTATAACCTAGTCCTTTGGAAATACTGTCAAGATACTAAAGTAGTGATACATTTATTGTGCTTTAATAAAGGTACAGCGGTAGGATGAATACATTGTTAAAGTGGCATAATGGTTTACTGGTTAGCTGAATATTATGGCATTGAATATTACTTGTTTAACTATCAGGGATATATAGGTTGATAAACATATCCTTTGGATACTGTAAGGAGAAATAAAAACAGTAAATCTATTATTATAATTGCTCCAGAAAAATCACAGTAGCATTAAAAGAACATCAATTTTATATAGTTAATGTCCTAACCCTACCTTGAAGAAAACTCTGCTGTAAATTGTAATAAGGCATCTCCTTCATTTTCTGCGTTTTCTGGCACTAAAAAACAAACAAAAGAAAAAACAAAAACAAAAAAAACAAAACAAATAGACACAAAAAACAAACCACATAACATCTAATCCCACATATAAGAAATATATGTAATCAATCAATAAAGAGGAAATAAAATTAAATTTTAGCTTCTGTGATATATCTGAGGAGATATTTTAACTTGATATACATTAGATTTCATCAAACCTTATAAAAAATCTTAGAAAAATTCCAATCTCATAAATGTTGAAAGACCAACTGACACAATCCTGCTAATAACCATTTAAAATATGTGCCAGACATCAATTAGGATTTCAATATTTTCTTGAAATGACATCTTGTGATTAAATTATATTAAAAAGATCTCAGGGTATTTTAAAGACCTTAATAATCAGGAAAATTGTCAATTTTATTTAAATATCATATTGGTTTCTGCCCAGAGAAATTCCCTAATTTCAGAGTAAATAAGCCATTCAAGGACTTATTTTAACATTTTGTATATAGCAACCACTTTTGAATTTATAGTATGTATCTTATAAAGTGGAAATGAGGAAGATGGCATATTCAGTTTACTTTTTTGCTTTCAAAGATGAGTACCAGTGAATGGAAAAGTAATATTACTACTCTTAAAACTGGTATCTCCAGTAAGATGTGGGGAAACAAGTAGAGTCACAGAAAATACAGCTTATTTATTAATCAGTAGGTTTAAAATAAAGAGACAAATTTATAACTGATTATATATATGAAACAAAAGTTATGTTCCCTTGCATTTTTAATAAATTTTACTAAAGCACTGGGAAACGTTGGGCTTAATAAAATACAAACTCAAGAGTCTCTGGTTCTAATGAATAATGTCTATTTGCTGTATATTTTATCTCACAAAACCTGAAAGTCAGGAAGACATTTTTAAGATCATTTTTCTTCATAAGTTTCTACAGTAGGGGGGAGAATGACAATGAAGGACCCAAAGATCTATTAATACTCACTCATTGGAGATTTTCGCAGTGCAGATGATGCCATGCCGAATACTTCTCCATCATCCACTCCAAATTCAGAAGCATCTTCAAAGTCATCTCCATCACTATCACTAACCATATGAACATCGGTGCTTTGCTATTTAAGGAAAGTCCTGATTAGTTTCATATTGACTTCAGAAAATTAAATTGCAATACCGTATATAGTTACGTACCGTAATAACATTGGGCATTATAAAAGTTTTATTAAATAAGCTATTTGCTGGAGCAAAGGTTAACAGTTTTCAATTTAAGGCTTACATATATTTCTAAAATTGCAGTGATGTCCCAAGACTAATGAAGACTGAGGGTAAGTGAAGAGTGCTTACAAACTCAATGGAAATGGGGATTTTTGTGTATTTTATCTCCAGCCTATAGTAATACAATTAAGTGCTAAATAAACATCTTCTCAGTAAATGAAATGAGAGATAAAGTAAGCTATATGAGTCTTTCCAAAAGCTCACACCAATCTGTATTTGACAGGTAAAGCCATGGTAGCATTTTCAAACTATGGTACACTCAGCTCACAGTGTTACTGAAAGATAACATTAAATATACTATACATATATGAAGTTATATAGTATATTTGTAACTAGAAGGCTATTAAATATGAGATGTAATAATGATGCTTCAATTAAGTAAACACTTATTGAGAATAAACTACACAGTGGGAACTGGTAGACATTTTCTGCTTATTTTGTTTTCAGCAACATAAGCTGAGATTTGAGGCATTACAATTAAAAACAACTTCAAAATATGAATTAGGCTGCTGATCTCCAGGTTAGAATAGGATTTAAAAAATATTGCGACTTAAAACATTCAAACTGAATTGTGAATACAGACAAATATTCATGCTTGGATGAGAATGGGGTCTCAGCAAGGTTTCTGGCTAAATTCCTGTCTGTATTATGTTTAATAAATAAAGTCTATAAAGACTATTTAATAAATAAAATTTATATAATATCTTTGAAAATATGGTACTATGTACTTAAATGATGAAAATGGGGAAACTATTTAATCCTTCAGTCTATGAAGAGCCTAACTTAGAGATAAATATTTGCCAGAAGCGCATTAAGAGAAATCTGGAATCAAAGACTCATAGAACTGGAATGCCGGTTGGCACAGCAAGTTAATCGCTTGCCTTGCAACCACAAGGTCTGGGGATCGAATCCCGGCCCCGGCCAGTGCAAACCCACATGTTGAACTGTGGTGCAACTGTAACCACCAGGATGGTGGTGAAGCCTTGGTTTTACTTGCAATCCTAATACTACTTCAATGTTTTGCTTTGTAGAGCCAAGAGCCTCTCCTGATTTTAAAAACTTTACAGCTGAAACATTAAAAAACCCTTTGTCATTTCAAAATAGTGAGGGAGCCTCCTCTACAAAATAAGACATTTACTAAGACCACAACTGTGCTTGAATTCCCTCTGCATTTCAGGCAGGCAATATCTGGAGCATGAAGTTCCCTTGAACTTTGAGGCTCAGTCTTAAACAGGTACAGGCTCACGATCCAAAAGGTATACTACATGATCCTTTTGGATGCTTCCCCAGGTTCACAGGCAAGTGGAAAGAAACAAAGGTCCAGTATGACATACCTTCTCACATCCTCTATCAGCTAAACTATCATCTCAGTCTTCATTTGATCTTGCCTAGTACTCACCCCTCGTTTTTAGAGGCATTGGGTAAAGAGAGAGAGTTAGAGGAGAAAAGAAAGAGACTGTTCTACATATCAGCTTTCTCACCCCTTTTACCTCATTACCCCATATCTATTCCCTTTCTCATAATTCAGATTTCAAGCATAAAAGGCCCTTTCCATAACATTAGGACTTTACCTCATATTAGGATAATATGAGGTAATATTTAATTCTGTGCCTATATAACTCATTATTCATTTGTCTTCACAAAGTATAGAATTCCCAAATCTCTTAAGATCCCAGCAAGTGAAATCCTACAACGACATCTTCAAAGGGAGGTATCTAAAAAGCCAATTTTGTTGAAAAAGTATATTTCAAATATGAATTATTGAAGTATCTGCAAGAATGAGCTACTTAATTATGCATAAGGGACTCCCAATCTCTTCATTTTTTTTATCAGCCACCTGATAAAAGCTTTTCCTAAAAAATGAGATAAACAATCTTTTATTTTCATTAATGTTTGCTGATGAGAATAGATAATCTCTTGGTTCAGTCATGGCTGCCCTAAAATTCTTATGAATCCAGAGAAACTATTTATTCAGAATTTTAAAAACAGCAGCTAAAAAAAATTTGTGATCGTATTTTAGCTGTTTATTACATTCATTTATTCCTTTTATCATTTAACAAACATTTACAATCCCCTACTAATTTCAACCCTGCTTAAACATGTGTGAAGGACTTAAACTATACTAAGAAAAAATAAAATAATTATAATGCCCAGTGATAAGTGTTAGGACAGGTAAGTTCTGGAGAAAATTTAATGCACTAGGAGCAGGAGGGATCAGGGCAAATTTCCTAAAGAATAGAAATAACCAAATTGCTTGCATCAAAAATTTAGAACTCAAACATATTTGGCACTAAGGCAAGCTTATACCGGAAACAGATATTCCCCTCACCAACATAAATATGTCAAAGCACGAAGAGCTGAAACTCCAAATATGACTGGCGGTAACAGCAAAAGGTTTGATGGAACTAGACAGTGTGGCAGTCCTTAAATTGGCAATACTAAGATATTCTGACTTTACTCTGATGGTAACAGAGAAATCACTAAAGCTTCTAGGCAGAGGACTGGTTAAGGGAACAACTCTAATTGCTCTGTGCATGTGTGTGTGTATTTGGGGTGGCAGATTAGACCTGAAGATACGAGAAGGGAGAGTTATTTCAAAGTTCCAAGTAAGAGGACTTCAAAGCCTATATACTTGAGCAGTAGCCATGGGAAATGAATAAAGGGGACAGACTTAAAATATACTTCAGCAGAATTTAATGGAACTGTTGACCAAT
Source organism: Craseonycteris thonglongyai (assembly GCA_004027555.1). Classification (NCBI taxonomy): domain Eukaryota; kingdom Metazoa; phylum Chordata; class Mammalia; order Chiroptera; family Craseonycteridae; genus Craseonycteris; species Craseonycteris thonglongyai. The sequence continues at coordinate 1,526 of PVKE010043128.1, read as the reverse complement.
TAGATTTGAGGATGAAAAAAATGGAAAAGGCAAATATGACACCAAGTTAGGTCTGGTGAGGGAGAAATCTGAGGCCAGTTCTGAGAGAGAATAAATTTGAGGTAGGACAACCAGGTCAGAACATCCAATAGGCAGATAGAAGAAACATCCAATAGGCAAATGGGAAAAAAAAATATCTTTGCAGCATGGGAAAGAGACCAAGAAAAGATTCAGATTTGGAAATAATCAGCATATAAATAACAGTTGAGGTTATAGGAATAAATATAATCACTCAGTTAAAAAAATTTTAAAAAGTGATAAGGATAAGAGTTTAGAGTATATACACAAAATTATTATAACATTATTAATAAGTAAATATATAAATATTTCAACTGGGGAAAGAACAAACAGTAACAGAGATGGAGAGACAGCTATTAACGATTAGAAAGTCAATTGAGAGAAAGAATCTTAGAAGCACGAAATGAGAAAATTTCAATGGGTACAAAAACTGTATGTAAACAGGTTCAGAAGGATGAGAATTAAGAGAGAGATAACTATGGTACTATGAAAACAAACAAACAAACAAACATGACAAAGAAGCTTGAATTAATAATCAAAAAATCTGGCATCAAATACTCTAGTCTACCGCCCTCTGTATGACTTTAGACAATTGTCTTCTCATTCCAACTGTAGCATGTGACTAATATCAACTCACAAAGGAGACTGAAAATGAAAAGAGATTGCAAAGCATGGTATCTTACAAAAACTTTTGTCTGACTCGAATAGTTAAATTCAGTTTTAGTCACAAGGTAGAAAGAAGCCAAGTCGTAGTGAGTTAAGTGAATGAAAGATGAAAAAAAAGTTATCCAGTATAGAGGACTCTATGAAGCTTGGCTGTGAAAAAGAGTAAAGATGAAGTGAAAGCTTGTGGGGGAGCCAGGTTTGAAAAATACTTCTTTTGAGGATGAGAAGATTTGAACATGTTTTTAGGAAAAAGAGGAGGAACTAACAGTGAAGGGGAGAATAAAAATGCAAGAGCGACCTTTTTTGGCTCATGTTGTTGGAGAGATTAGCGGGGATAGAATCAAGGTAATGGGCAGAACATAAATTCTAATAGCAAGAAACTTCTCAACAAGACAGGGTAACAAAATTGATGCTGTTATGAAAATACACTTATTTGAATAGAAAAAAAGGGTCATAAAAATCTAGATGCATCAGATCATCTGGGACAGTTTCAAAGAATCGTTTAAGTCCCTTAAGTGACTGGAATGAACAGTTTCTGGCTTGGGTTGACAATGAGTTTTAACATAGGCGAGGAGATGGATTTTAGGGGAGATGTGGTAAGTTCCGTTTTCTACAGATTGCATCTGCAGTGGGCATTCAGAGAGAGATGTTCAGGAGGAACTGGATTACTATTTAGCTTGTCTGCCTGTGAGATAAATATTTGTCTCATCGGGTTTTTAAGATTGTTTTTTATTGTTTTTGACGAGAGAGAGAGAGAGAGAGAGAGAGAGAGAGAGAGAGAGAGAGAGAGAGAGAGAGAGAGA